>JAPYYW010004065.1:0-12938 GCA_030522545.1 Cremastinae sp. A BG-2022a
AAAACTTTCTAAAACAGTGGATTACCAAATCGTTTGCACGACAGAAAAATTGCAATTTAAAAAAAATAATAAAGAATACAACATATAAACAAAAACTTCTTAAAATCGTATATTTTCCCAAAAGTCATCGACATAATAAAAAAAAACCGAAAATTCACCCAAAAAAGAGTGCATAAAAAAAAACTTTCTAAAACAGTGGATTACCAAATCGTTTGCACGACCGAAAAACTGCAATTTCAAAAAAAAAAGAATACAACATATAAACAAAAATTTCCTAAAATCGTATATTTTTGCAAAAGTCATCGACAGAATCAAAAAAACTGAAAATTCGCCCAAAAAAAGTGCATGGATAAAAAATTTCTAAAACAGTGCATTACACGACCGAATAACTGCAATTTCAAAACAAAAAAAAGAATACAACATATAAACAAAAACTTCCTAAAATCGTATATTTTCCCAAAAATCATCCACAGAATCAAAAAAAAACTGAAAATTCCCCCAAAAAAGAGTGCATAAAAAAAACTTTCTAAAACAGTGGATTACCAAATCGTTTGCACGACCGAAAAACTGCAATTTCTCAACAAAAAAAAACAAGAACTCCTTCAAAAGCCTTCAATCCGAGTCCACAAACACATTTTTCAAAAGTCGCGCGTTGGCTGGCTCAAAAAACCTGCAATTTTGAGTGCAGCAAAGAGAAAAGGGAATGAGAAGTGGCCGAAGAAAGGGTTTGCATCTAAATATTGTATACTTCGATTTGACGAGTTGAAAAAAAAAGTGGCCGGATCCCATCTTGGTCGTTCATCGCGGACAAAACCGGAAGAGATTGCGGATTGCGATTTCTCCGTGCGGGGTGGGGGGGGGGTAAAAAGGGAAAAAAGGGTAAAAAAGGGTAAAAAGGGAAAAAGGGTCTCGGTGTCGGGTGAAAAACTGGAAAGACGAGAGTCGTTCGTCTCGAAAAAGCGAGAGTCTTTCTTTTCTTCGGGAAGCGCTCAACTTTTCTCGACGAGAAAAGCTCATCTCGGCCGTGTACACGGGCCTTGATGAGGGGGTTGAATGATGCAAAAAGAGAGAGAGAGAGAGAGAGAGAGAGAGAGAGAGAAGAAAAAAAAAGGGAACGAGAGAGATTCGAAGCTCTTTCTTGCCCGGCCTTTCACCGCGACCGAAAACGAGTAGGGCTTTGATGAGGGCCCGAGCGTCAACGGAGCCAATTAATTTTCCAGCGAGCCGAGATCGCACTCCTGGAATTAATAACCGACGGGGGATATTTTCCTTCGCGACGCATCCGCGAGAACCACCGAACGGTCTTTAAAAAAAGTGGGAATTAAATACCGAACGAGAAAAAAGATTTTCGGATTCGAAATGTTCAGAAGATTTTGAATAACTTTTTTTAAAAAAATGGAAAACGACCTTAAATTGGAGAAAAAGACATTTTTTTTTGAAAAAATGACCTCCCGTGGAAGAAAATTTTGTTCTAGGGAATCATCGTCGGGAGGAAAATCGTTCTGGAGTTATGAAAAGTTGTCATTGAGGTCTGGAAAATCGCCTTTACGAAGAATATTTTTTTAAGGTCATGAAAAATCGTCTTTATGTAAGGTTTTAAAAAATTGTTATTTAGGTCTGGAAAATCATCACCAAGAATAAAATCTTTATGAAGATTTGAAAAATTCGTTATCGAGGGCAGGGAAATCATCATCAAGAATAAAATCGTCGTTAAGATCTTAAAAAATCGTTATTTAGGTCTGGAAAATCATCACCAAGAATAAAATCGTCATAAAGATTTGAAAAAATCGTTATCGAGGTCAGGGAAATCATCATCAAGAATAAAATCGTCGTTAAGATCTTAAAAAATCGTTATTTAGGTCTGGAAAATCATCATCAAAAATAAAATCGTTCTCGAATCATGAAAAATCGTTATTGATTGAGGTTTGGAAAATTGTCATCGAGAATAAAATTGGAGAAAAACACACATTTTTCCGGAAAAACGACTTCCCGTGAAAAAAAATTTTCTTCTAGGGAATCATCGTCGGGAGGAAAATCGTCCTCGAGTCGTAAAAAACCATTATTGAGGTCTGGAAAACTGTCAACAAAAATAAAAATCGTCATGAAGATTTGAAAAAATCGTTATCGAAGTCAGGGAAATCATCACCAAGCATAAAATCGTCGTTAAGATCTTAAAAAATCGTTATTGAGGCCTAGAAAATCATAATCAAGAATAAAATCATCCTCGAGTCATAAAAAATCATTATTGAGGTATGGAAAGCTGTCATCAAGAATAAAATCATCCTCGAGTCACGAAAAAATGTTATTGAGGTCTGTAAAATCATCATCAAGAATAAAAATCGTCCTCGAGTCATAAAAAATCATTATTGAGATCAAAAAAATCGTCATCAAGAATAAAATCATCCTCGAGTCATAAAAAATCATTATTGAGATCTAAAAAAATCGTCATTAAAAATAAACTGATGAAAAATCATCATTAAGGTCTAGAAAATGGTCTTCAAGCGAAGATGAAGCATTAAAGAGGCCTGAAAAATCGCCATCAAGAAGAAAATCGTCGAGGAACATTTTCCCTATTTTCTTTCACGACGCATCCCCGACGAAACCACCGGACGTGTTAAAAAGACGAAGAGGGTGAAAAACAAAACGAAAAGATTATCTCGAGTACGAAATAAGAAAATAAAAAATAAAAAAAAATTTTGTAAAAGGCACTAAAAGTCCGAGGAGACTCGGAGCTGACTCTCCGATGAAAAAGGGATAAAGAAACCCTCTCGAAATGCCTACGAGATGAGAATTCACCCTCCGGGGATGAAAAATCATTTTTTCATGGCGCAATCATCGATGTTTACCCGCGAGAAGACCTCGAATTGAAAGGGCTCGTCGTTCGACCGTTAATCGTCCTTCCTTCGTACAAGGGAGGCAGAAAATTCCTTAGGGAAAGAAAAGAAAACACCCGGGCGACGTTTTTCGATGAAACTCTAAATAGAAATTAATTTTTTTTCTTACTTTTAATTAAAGTTTTTATTTACTCATTAATTTTTTAAACAATACGAAAAAAAAAAATTTTCCTCGATACTTGCCAGGATAATTCGAGACTACGCTTTCGACTGCGAAAAATAAAATGTTTATTTATTATTTACATGAAATTTTGATTACAGCCTTTGGAATATTCTCTATTCCAATCTTCAATTATTTTTTTCGAACGAATTCTATACTTTATCATAGTTTAGAACAATTTTTATACTTTCGCAGAGAACTTATTTTCTGTACACAGGCTTTTTCATTATTTTCCTTCTTTTCCTTTCTTTTCGTTTTTTGATTGTAAAGTGTTCATGATTGAGGAAATTTAAAGAATTATTCAGTATTCGTTTTGCCCGTCAGCCAGGATGACTCGATGATTGACAAGCCACGGATGTAGCATCGTCCAGTCGCTACCATTTCCGTAAAAAGGACGAGACGAGGCCTCAGCGAGTGCAGCGTCGAGGACGGATGAATGGCGACCGGTTGCTTCGAGCTCACCTGAAAAAAGACCCCAAAAGAAAATATTTTAATATAAAATAAAAATAAAGTCAATAATAACAATAAATTGATTATTCGATTATTCAAAATCAATTTTTGTCATACTAATCGAATTGTCTCACAAAAATTGATTGATTGCTAACTGAAAATCACTTTTCGTTATAAAAATCGATAGTACGGATTTTTTCAATATAAATTGATGATTGATAGTCAACTTTGCTCAAAAATTGATTGATTGACCATCAAAAACCACTTTTTACTCCAAACATCAATATTTTTTTACATAATTTGAATTTTTTTTTCAAAAAATTCGTCAGGTATGAATAGAATTATCGTAAGCACTATTCAATGAGTATAATCACTGAAAATATAACATGACGGAGTATTTTTTTTTACCGTAACGTAATCGTGATCTCTCTGAAGTTCGGCCAAATTTTCGGAGAGCCCTTCGAGGAGGGAACGCCTTAGAGGCTCGGTCTCGTTCCCGCAGCTCGATTTTTCGAGCTTCGCTCTCTCGGCCAATTGGGCGAGCTGCTTTCTTACTTCGGTACCGTACTCGAGATTTCTATAGTGCAAAAAATTCTCGTGGCACCAAACTTTCTTCTGCGACGCGCTGGAAAAGCCTCGATAAACGTTCAGCAGGGTCACGTGATCCCCATCGGGAGAAGCGAACCTGAAAAATAATAAACATAAAAATGTAATTATACAATTTGTTCGTAATTATTGATATAAAATTAGAAAAAAAAAAGAATATCCAGGTCAACAATCCTTAATTGATTAGTTCTTAATTAATTAATTAATTAATTCTTAATTAAATAATGAAGTATTGTTGAATTTCTCGAAATATTGAATTTTTGTTTTACCTAGCTCTGGCAGCGTAAGCCTGCTCCCTCTTCGTCGGAGGCTCCGTGAACACGGACTCGCCGGAGAGCAAGGCTATCACGGTGAGAGCCTCGTCGAGGCACTTGTGCTCGACCGAGGCGAGAATGACCTTCGTGAAACGTGGATCCAGAGGGAAGAGCGACATCGTTCTGCCCAGTGTCGTCAACTGTGGTGGTGAACCTGAAAATAAGGAGAAGAAATCTTCTCATTAAAATACCAAAAAAAATGCATCGTATTAATTATATTTTGACATGAAAACTTCAAATTTAATGCACTGCGAAAATGAAGGGACATGTCTGCAAAATGTCACGTTATTTTCCATCTCAGGGTTTTCTAAAATTCAGGGATCCCTCTTTTGCATACTCTTGCAAAAATTGGCTCGGGAATCTATTTTGCACATCTAATTGGATCGATGCAAATTTTTTCATTTCTACGAAGATGAATTTTGGTAAGTACGTTTTTTTGTACTTTTGTACAATTTCATACATAATATATATCAACGACCATACCACTTTGAAAGCACCGGTCATAATAAATAAAAAACAATAAAAACAAGATGAATTCATAACATAATTTTTCGGGTACATAGTTTTATGGATTTTTGCTCGTAATTTTATTGTTTAGACAATGACAGCGTAATTTTGTCAAATCGTTTCGAACCTTTGACAGCTCGCAACTTTTCCAAGCGAGCGACGGCGACGTCGACGGACTCCTTGGGCGGTTTGTCCATGAAATCGAAGCTCGTTATATCGATACCGATCGCAAGGAGTTGAAGGGCGACGCTCGACAGCGAACACCTCTGGATCTCGGGTATCGGCATTTCCTTCATACGCTCGAATTCGTCCTTCGTGAAGGTCCGGTAACACTTTCCGGGCGCCTCCCGACCTGCTCTTCCCGTTCTTTGCCATGCCTGGGCCTTCGCTATTTTCTCAACTCGCAAAATATCCAGCCCCGTCACTGGATTGTGCGTACGAGCTTTCATGACTCCAGTATCAATAACGTGACGAATTCCTTTAAAAAAAATGAAAAATGTTTAATAATTTGTGAATTTTAATAGTAAAATAGTTTTTTTTTATTATTTTTAAATTAAATTATGAATTCTAATTATAGATTTTTATGATAAATTCTTTGAAATTATTTGAGAACGAAAAAAGACCTCCAATGGTGACAGAAGTTTCGGCGACGTTGGTCGAAATGATCAATTTTCTCGTTCCCGGAGGCGAAGGTTTGAAAGCTTCTAGCTGTTGGTGAGTCGGCAGTGCCGAGTAGAGAGGAAAAACCCTTAGCCTCGGATAATTCTGGCCTTCCAATTGCCTGGCTGCTTGCTTGGCCGCCACGACCGCCGCCTCGATTTCTTCCTGGCCGGTTAAGAACACCAAGATGTCCTCGCTGAGAATACAAAATTAATTTTAAAAAAAGTGTCCCTTACAAATTTCAATTGAGAAACAAATTTATTTTAAGGGACAAAAAGAATGAAAATTTATAAGCTACGAAACCAAGAGGCCCCCGTATAAGAGAGTACAAACTTAGCGGGAGTTTCCCGATGAATATTGAAAGCGGTGACGAGCGCAGCGAACGCGTAGTCGTCCTGGGCCTTCCTGGCGTTGAAGATCCTTACGGGGTGCTGCCTGCCCTCGAGATAGATAACTGGAGCCTGGAAGTACTTGACGAATCTGTCGACGTCCATGGTCGCGGACATGACGATGAGTTTCAGCGGGGCGAGATTCTTTAATTTCCTGAGATGCTGGGCCCTCCGGGCGACGCCGAAGAGGACGTCGGTGTGAACGGACCGCTCGTGGGCCTCGTCGAGGATTACGACGGAATACTCGGAGAGAATTTCGTCCGTCATCGCCTCCCGGACCATCATGCCGTCCGTCAGGTACTTTATCCGGGTCTGGGGACCGGTCGCGTCCTCGAAACGGACCCGGTAGCCGACGAGCCTGCCCAGGCTCGTGCCCTGTTCCTGGGCAACCCGCCCGGCGACGCTCACCGCCGCCACCCGCCTCGGCTGCGTTATCCCGACGCATCCCGAGCTCCCCGCGATCCCGCTGTGCAACAGAAGCTGCGGTATCTGCGTCGTCTTTCCACTTCCGGTCTCACCGATCACGATCAGGCTCTCCTGCTTCCGGATTTCCTCCAGTAATCTGCAATGAAATTTATCGATACATATTTTTTTAAATTAATCTTTAAACATATATTAAACGTTTTTTAACTTGAATAACGCAGCTTTTAGTAAATTTGCTCTCAAAAAATGAACATTATCGCCATCTGACAAAAATTTATAAGAATCCTAACTTACCGACTGTAAATACATTATTACCGATTGTCAATACATTACCTACTACCGATAATTAACCGACTGTAGGTACTTGCAATATTTACCATCAGTCGATAAAGAAGAAACCCGTATTATTTCAAGATTCTCACTAACCTTCAACAATGAACGCGTAAACAAAGAGCTCACCTCTTTCGGAGTCTGTAGACCGGCAACGATCGTCTCTGCTGCTGTAGGCTCAGACTCGTTTTTTCCCCGTTGCTCGACTGCAGGCTCGGACTTTCGTCGCGTTTCGCCGTTTTCGCGTTGAAACCGTCACTGAACGCGACCACGGTCGCGGGCCTCTTGGGCGCGAGCTTGGAAAAACTCGACGAGCCCATGACGCTGTACTTCGAGTCCCCGTGATCGTGAACACCCATTTTTTTCGTTTTAAATCGCGCCGTGTCTCAAATTTTCAATATTCGACGAGATCACTCGCGACCGAGACCTCTCGTCATTTCGACGCACGTGCATTTTTCGCCATGTGTACAGCGCTCAGCTGGCCAGACGGTGGCGCCGCTGACGGCGAAACACCGAACTAATCCGGGCGCGCCAATTCAACGCCATCTATCGAACGTTTTCGATAAATTTTAAATATTTAAAATTTGATTAATATTTGGTATTTAATTTTTTATTTAATATTTAAAATTTATTCAGCGATAGACAACTCTATCCTAATTTTTTATTAAATTCTGCTGTTAATCTAATGAGCCTAATAATAACGTATTTATTTAGATTGAAATTTTACAACTCGCGTTCTAATGAGCCTAATAATAATAATCTTTTTACATTCATAAAAAAAATTGTATTCTTAATTTAAAAATATGGAAATTAATTAAATTGGATTTTTTGACAATTTTTTTTAATTTAGTTGAAAAAAATATATATATATATTTTTGCACTTTTTATTTGAATTTTTTTATTTAATATTTAAAATTTATTCAGAAATAGACAACTCCATCCTAATTTTTTATTAAATTCTGCTGTTAATCTAATGAGTCTAATAATAACGTATTTATTTAGATTGAAATTTTACAACTCGCGTTCTAATGAGCCTAATAATAATAATCTTTTTACGTTCATAAAAAAATTGTATTTTTCACTTTAAAATGTGGAAATTAATTAAATTGGATTTTTTGACAAATTTTTTAATTTAGTTGAAAAAAAAATATATATATTTTTTTTGCACTTTTTATTTGAATCGTGTGGAAACTTATGGCATTTTTTATTCCGAGCAGCGAGAGAGTACACTCAGCGTCTGAGAGCTTGGAACTTCTTCTTGAAAATAGTAATTTGTTTGGAACAATTGGAGAAATCACTCATGAACTTTGAACTCGATTTAATTTTTCTCGCTCACTATCTGGAACGAAAATTCGCAGATTAGTGTCGTGTCGGAAATAGAGTATTTTTTATCGCTTTATCTATTCAGGCGAAGGTTCATCAGTCGTTTGCACTAATTATATTATGTACTTGTATTTTATGTTGATCACAGCCAACATCTATTTTTTATTAATTTTTAAGAGCAAAAATCAATTTTTATGAAAACGATTCAATATTTTGAAAAAAAAATCAACCCTACAAAATCTTCCTCACAGTAAAAAACACCAATCTCATTGTGGGATTAAATACTTATGGCTAATTTTATGAAAAGGAATCAATTTATGTGGTAAATATTATTTTTTATTGGAAAAATAGATTAACGACAGGACATCTCGAATTTTTAAGGGAAAAGTCAATTCTTACGATAGAAGTAACTCCACATGGAAAAAATTCAAATATTTTATGGGAAAAATTGATATCTATGGCGTGAAGAAACAAAGAATAAAAAAAAAGAAACAAAAATACAAACTTTATCATTCATATATTAGCATCATTCATTTTCTCCAAACGTGTTTGTTTTTTTTTCTGGTTCTATTATGCTGATTGCGGTAATCGTGTAATCGTAACGAAAAATGGTCCTAGATAACGCGAATTCGTTAAAATTTCGAATGAGCGCTCGGTCGACCATCGGCGTTACGATTAACATTTAAAATTCTCGTAATTGATCACTATAAAATTTCTTAAGAGTTATCACAGATCGTAGCTGTGCGATGGGAAGACACAGTGAGCAATTCCTCACGCATATTTTTCCTCGTATTTTCACGTCGAAAATAAATCTCCACGTCGGCGTCGCCGTCGTTATCGTTCTATGTACACAGTAATTGAATTTCAGGCCTAATTATTCGTTATCATCGCAACGGTCGGCAGACCGGAATTTTCATATGGGAAGGTGGCTGAAAAAAAAACAAATTTCAATTTTATACGATTTTTTCAACGAAAAGAAGATTTCAATTAATTTTTATCATTTTTTTGTCAATAATCTTTTAAAAAAATAATATTTCTATAATTATGCACGATTAATTGAAAGAAAAGAAGATTTTAATTAATATTTATCATATTCTTTTTAGGTAATATAAAAAGAATTTAACATTTTGTTAATTTTGCATGATTTTTTTGAAAAAAAAGATTGATTCAAATTCATTTTTTTCTGCTTTCAAGTAGAAAATTTTTTACCTCAGCACCGATTCGGGCCAGATAACGATTTCTTATTCTTATGTCAGATTGCGGTTGGAGAAGGTCGTCCGCTGACAGGTCGGACGTCGATTCGTTCGAGAGAAGTTTCTCTCGTTCGAGAGACTCTTGGGACGGTAGAGCATTTTCGTAATGCTCGCGCTCGCCCGGAGTCATGTTCAGGTACCCGCCCGTCGTCGCTGTGTCCGATATCCAAATTACGACAATCGTTATCAACGATACTGCAAAAAAAAATGAAGAATTTAAGTCAGAACTTTATGAAATTCGCGAATAATATTCCAGATACTGCTTTTATGAGGCTAGTAAAATTTTAACGACGTCGACAACTCCAAGAACTCTGTATTTTAAAAATCTCAAAGTCGACCGACTTTTTTGCGCGACTGTCGCGATTATTCTACCTCGAAGCAAATTTTTTTGAAATAAAATATAAAATAAAATGAAACGTAAAATATGTTGCAAACGCTTACTCCAAAGCCAGCCAAGGAAGAATAATTCGAGCATGAAATAACCACCGGCGTCGACGATCATGCCAGCGAGCAGGGAGACGACTGCCAAACCAAAATTCTGAACAGCCTGCGCGCTGAAAATGATTTAAAAATGAAGTTTTTTAACAAAAAATGACGTTAAAGATGCAGAAATTCGACTCGTCGTGGAAAAGCAGAAGAAAATGTAAAAAATGCAAGTGGCAAAAATGTAAATAAAATGTAAACGAGGCGAATAAGGAGAATTTTGGGTAAAATTACATTCCGTAGGCAGTTCCGAGTTGGTACTCGGGAATGACGAGGGCAATGAGAGGCCAGAGGCTGCTCGCGAGCATCGAATAACCGATTCCCATGATGCCCATGCAGACGTAGGGATTCGTGTACGAGAACGCGAGCAGCCCGTGAGCAACGATCGTCCCGGAAATACTGATGAATACCCAGAAGACGTTCCTTCCAGTTTTGTCAACGACGGCCCCGAGCAGCGGCGAAGCTATCGCCGATATCGAAAATATCAGCGAATTTATCGTATTCGCCGACGAAGCTTCGTAACCGTATTTTTTCATGAAAAACACCCTGAAAAACGCGAATAAACTATTTTTACAAACTTTTTAAATAAACCAAAAAAACGTACTTGACAGATTGACTAAATATACAAACTGTATAAATTATATTAACAAACTACTTATATAAATTTTATTTTATATAAATTTGTTTATATTAAATAATACAGGTGACAAATAAAAGAAATAAATTAAAAAAAAATTATAAATTAAAGTGCATACTTTCCCAACGCGACGAATGGGAAAATGGCCATGTAGTAGGCGATGCAGATGATGGTGATGAGCCAAAAGACGACCTTGAAATCCTTGACGTCGCTGAGACGAACGATTTCGGGCTCCTGCCCGTATCCCCGTTTCAAAAGTCTCTCCGCCCTTTTGTCCATGAGGGCGAGTATTATGGTGCAAATGAAGGAGAATACGCAGGTCAGGGAGGCGAGAAATAGAACTATTCCGATGCACTTCGGCCCGGAATACGAAGTCGCGACGTAATTGTAGATCGGCTCCATCACCAGGAAATTCACGGTCGATCCGACTCGGCTGAAACTCAGCTGGAGCCCGAAAACCATGTTAAGCTCGCGACCCTTGAACCAAAGAACTGCCCAATTGTTCTGCGTCACTACGAGCGACTCTGCACCGATTCTGGAATAAATTATCAAATTATTATCAATTTATTATCAATTTATTATCAATTTATTATCAATTTATTATCAATTTATTATCAAATTATCATTATATTGCTTTATTTTTATTATCAAGCCTTTTCCTACACTTTTTTTCTATTATTTATTTGCACATTTGTAAAAATGAATGATTTTTTTCTTTTATTTTATTGGAAATTTATTCTTTTGCTTTTCTTTTTCAGCATACCCAAAGATAAGTCTGCCCAACATCATGGTCCAGAAAGAGTTGAGGGAAGCTCCCATGGCGAAGATGATTTGACCGAGAAGTGTCAGTCCCATGTAGATGACGGTGCCCAGTCTAATGCCAAAAAAGCTGTCCAGCAGGAATCCTCCGATGAAGCAGAATATGATGTTTGGCCAGGAATAGATGGAGTAGAGCATGACAAAATTCGTCGTCGACAGACCCAAGTCTCGCTTGAAATTGTCCTGAAGGGCTGCAGGATTGTCGTAACAGAACGTTGAGCCTGGAAAAAAAGTAATTATGAAGCATTGAATGCGTTTTTACACTTTTTATTAAATATATGTACAACTGTCGATCACAATAATTATTTTATACACACGATACTGTTTACAAAAAAAAGTATTTAATTTGTTAAATTCGAGGAGACTAGAAAATTGAAAGAATTTGGGCCAAATTAAATTTTGTAATCAAATTTAATTCTGTGTTAAATTTCATTACATGAGAGAATAATAAATAAACAAAAAAAAAATTAAAACATAAAATTGAAAAGAATTCAAGAGTTGACAGTATTTAATTCCTGAAATTCGTAAAAGTTAAGCAAAGTGAATGAAAATTTGTAAGAATGAGGCAAGATGAATGAAAATTCGTAAAATAGAGATTAAATTGTCCTGAAGAGCCGCTGGATTGTCGTAACAGAATGTTGAGCCTGGAAAATTAGGACTATAAAATTGAAAGAATTCAGGTCAAATTGATTTTCGTGATCAAATTTAATTATGTGTGTTAAATTTTACTCCATGAGAGAATAATAAATAGACAAAGAAATAAAACAAATTAAAAAATAAAATTTAAAAGAATTCAAGAGTTGACAGTATTTAATTCCTGAAATTCTTAAAAATGAAGCAAAGTGAACAAAAATTTGCAAGAATGAAGCAAAATGAATGAAAATTCATAAAAGTTAGATAAAATGAATGAAAATTCGTAAAAATGAGATGAAATTGTTATGAAGAGACGCCGGATTGTCGTAACAGAACGTTGAGCCTGGAAAATAGAGACTACAAAATCAAAAGAATTCGAACCAAATTGATCTTCGTGATCAAATTCAAGTCCAAATGTTAAATTTTACTCCATGAGACAATAATAAATAAACAAATAAACAAAACAAAAATTCAAAAAAGCTTCAAGAACAGACGATATTTAAATTCCTGAAATTCGTGAAAACGAAGTAGAATGAACAAAAATTTGTAAGAACGAAGCAGAATGAACAAAATTTCACAAGAATGACGCAAATCGACTGAAAATTCGTAAAAATTGGCCAAAACGAATGAAAATTTCGTAAAAGTTGAAATCGTAAAAGTCGACCAAAACGAATGAAACTTCTTAAAAATGATCTAAAACAAAATAAGAAATAAAAAAAAGGGAAAAAGAACCTGGCGATCTTACTGAAGCCGAAGAAGCACATGAGGGCAAGCCCGAGGAACCTTCGAGCCAACCTTGGAACCAAAAGAAATCGAGGCAAATTGATCTTCGTGATCAAATTCAAGTCCAAGTGTTAAATTTTACTCCATGAGACAATAATAAATAAACAAATAAACAAACCAAAAATTCAAAAAAGCTTCAAGAACAGACGATATTTAAATTCCTGAAATTCGTAAAAACGAAGCAGAATGAACAAAATTTCACAAGAATGACGCAAATCGACTGAAAATTCGTAAAAATTGGCCAAAACGAATGAAAATTTCGTAAAAGTTGAAA
>JAPYYW010004066.1:0-20305 GCA_030522545.1 Cremastinae sp. A BG-2022a
GTTTTGTCCGTACACCGTCAAAATTTTGAGTAAATTGCGAAAAACCGTTAAAAATGGCAAAAAACTGCAGTTTTCACGATAAAAAATTTTTTATCGAACCAGGACAAGCCTAATTTTTATGTATTTTGATCCGCTGAATCCGAATCTCAAGCCTATTTTGTCCGTACACCCTTTAAAGTCCAAGTAAATGGCAAAAAACCCCTAAAAATGCCAAAAATGGTTAAAAACTGCTATTATTATGATAAAAAATAATTTCTGAAACTAAATCAAGTATGATTTTTATGTATTTTGATTCGCTGAATCCGAATCTTAAGCTTATTTGATTCGTACATCCTTTAAAATATAAGTAAATTGCAAAAACTCCCAAAAAATCTGAAAATTGCAAAAGATTTCAGTTATTGTGTTAAAGAAAATTTTCTAAATTTTACAGATTTTTTGGGGATTTTTGCTATTATATTTTAAAGAGTGTGCAGATCAAATAGACTTGAGATTCAGATTCAGAGAATCAAAATGCATCAAAATCATACTTGATTTAGTTTCAGAACATTTTTTTAATCATAATAATAGCAATTTTTTACAATTTGTAGTTTTTCACAATTGACTCGAAATTTTGACGGTGTACGGACAAAACGGACCCCATGCACATTCGGAATCAGCGCGCAAAAATACATAAAGATATGGGGGTCTGGTCAAAAGTACAGACCACTCTTTTTTGTGTGCCAGTGTAATCAGTATAAACGGATAAAATTTTATACAAAAAATTATTTACTGTGAAAAAATTTTCGTACAGCTTTGGAAAATTTAAGAGTGTTTATTCCGATGCATAGCAATTTGAATCAATTAATAAAATACTCAAATTTATTTACAAAATTGTTTTTATTGACTGTTTTTTATGAAAAATATTCAAGTTATGTCAAACTGTTACCACAGTTAAAAAAAAACAGTTATCTTTTGTATACAAGATTCTCCCCATGGAGATGTCGTTTTAAAAAAACTATCATACTTTTTTGTCAGTGCATGTAGTAAATATGAAACGCTAATTGCCGCAGTTTTTAGTTTTATGATTCGCCACCAGGGAGACGCTGGATGTCGTATGCTCGGTTAGATCGCTAGTAAATGTCAAGGGTGTCTGGGTGTTTCAAAATTTGCGGGTGTCGCGTCAACAGTCAGATTTCTTATTTTTTATCGATTGTCCATTGAAAATTCAGCAAAGTCAGGTTTTGTTTGAAGCAGATTTCATAGCTAAGAATTATTCCAATCGTTTGAGAACAACAAAAAAAAGAATGTCTCTTTCTTTTGAAAAAAATGTTTAACAATAGAAGGATAGTATATAAGAAACGGAGTAAAAAAAAAGGAAATCAGTATAGTTTCGTGCCGATCGGAGGAGCGGCAGCGCCGCCCCGCGGCGCAGCGTTCCCGCGGAGAATGTGTCAGGGCTGGTCTACGTCACGCAGTGGTGGTGGTGGCGGTGGGGGGGATGGACGGAGATCATGCAGCCAGGAAGTGAAGCGAGAGGGGATTCGCGATAGATATGTACTCTTTTGACGTCACTGATTAGAGCCGCCAAGATGGTTGTTAATGTTGATAAGTGTTTTGGTTACTCGTAAAAATTCGCGATAACAATAATCCCGGGGTCCCGTACGATCGCGGGCCCGTAGCTCCGTTCGCACGCGGGCTAAATCAACGCACCATGATAGTTGACAATTAGTTACCTGCGGCAAACGCCGTACGGCGGGCCCCTTATTCATCGCCTTGACCGAATAGAAGAGCGAATGGAAAAAAAAAAAGAAGTTACGTTTTCTTCGTACTAGAGTCGCACGGGAGCTCGGCCCAGAGAGAAAGAACCGATTATTCTTTTATCGAGATACATCGCGATCCGCTCTTTCTCTCTCTCTCTCTCTTTTTTTATTTCCTCGAGCTTTTCGTTCGCGGAAGGAAAACGTATAGTGTGTGTGCGCGCGCGTGAGACGGAGCATGGCGGACAGTGAGGATGCGGAAGAAGAGATACGACGTGCCCTTTACGTCGTCCAATCGATGATTGAAATATCGGCTGATCGTCTCGAAGGCCTGAGAACCCAGTGCTCGACCAGTGCCGTTCTCACACGCCAGGAAATCCGAACCCTCGAGGTGTGCCCATTCAATGAGATACCATTTTTTCACCAATTCACCCTCCTCTTTTGACAAATCGATCGATCATTCTCTATATTGTACTTTCTTGTTTTCCTCAGGAACTCGCAATCCTTCCCCGAATCGAACGATTAACAATATTTTTTTCAATCAAACAACAATATTCGAATATACTTGTTATACATTTTCTCCATAATTTTTAATCGCACCATTATTATTCCTCAATAAGGTGGTTCTATCGCAACTGTCCAATGAAACATTTTATTCTCTATTTTTACTACGTACAAGGTGGTTTACGAGCTCAAGTTTTTCTAGAACAACTTTGTTTCACTCTGACTGGATAATAAAATACTCTGAACTCAAAGTCTCCCAAAGTAGACCATATTTACCTGATTATTGATGGAATAGCAACAAATTTTTGTTTTTCATCCTGTGGAAAATTAAACGGAGCAAAAATTTTATAGCGGTCAAGTTATTGATGAAAAAATGTAACTTTTAACTTGTGCTCTTATGAAGAAGTATAGAAAATTGTGATTTTTATCATCAATAATATATTAACTTCTGCATGATGAAGCCTATCAAAATCTATCACTCGCTTGACTAAAAAAGGTTTATGTAAATTTTCAACAAATCTATGATACAGCTGCCTAAAAAAAATTACCACTGAAGTTATTACTGCTTCAAAATGCATTTTACTTATTAAAAAAAAACATTTCTCCAATTTAGAATGTCTGTCAATAATTTCCATCATGTGAGAAATGTATTTTATATCAAGTATAATTTTCTATAAATTTTGTGCATTCGTGAAAAACTGGCTAATCGTGTAAATTTTTTGTTATCAGGGAAAGCTGATAAAACTGTACTCCAAGCAACTGGTGACAAAAGCAAAACTTCCTGCGGAATCATTGCCCATTGAGATGAGACAGAATCCCTCGATCCAGCAATGGCTAAGAGTCGTCGGTTTGACACCGGAATCCATACAGTTGGTTTGCTCCAAAATAAGTTCCCTGGAATCGCTGAAAGAAAAGTCTGAACACGAGTTGAGTAGCATATTGGGAGAAAATAATGAACGCCACGCCGAAGAGCTTAGATGGCTCTGCCGAGCTTTGTACAATCTGCGCAGATACATTGGTAATTCTTGATAATATAAATATAATAATAAGGAGAATATAAGAACAAGAGTCATGAACGTTTGTTCTTCATTTATTTTAAGGTGTTTTGTTGCGTGGCGGAATGGAAAACAGTGATATGAATCTTTACTGGGACTCCTGGGATCGTCATCATCTGAGAAGCGGGCCATCCCCACGTCCACTGAGATCGCGAGCGGAGCAAGGCTCGCTCCCTTCCGAGGATTGCATTTCTTATCAAAATAACAACAATAATAATTTACACAGCGAAACCCTGGGACAATCGTCGTCGATTATCTGCCTCGCTTCCAGTCCCCCGTCGACGCCGGATCTCGGTAGACAAGAATGCGGTAATTTCCAAGAAACAGCAGAAAAAAAAATTGTTTTGTCATCTGCTGTCCATATACCGAATATAACATGAATAATATTTCCAGCAGCAGCAGTTAAACATTGCTCGACGCCTACACCGAGCAAAAAACATCAGACTGGCTTGCAAACGAACGCGACGCAGCCGGAGGTCTTTCCTCTCACTAAATCAAAATCCCACGAATCGCAGTTAGCTAATCATTTGGAAAATGGCGATCCTGCGTCTGGGTAGGAATGAAGAAAAATAAATGGAAATACTTCGAGAGAAAGACGCTTTTTGTACAAATTATTATCATTTTTCTCAGTGGCCCGAACGAACATCTACAAATTCGGAGACGCAGTCGTTTACCCACGGAACCTGGTTCTTGCAGCGGCAATACCGACATTATAGCGGAAAATCTAATGCCAAACACGAATAGTCCTGTAAAATCACCCCCTTATTCGAGCGCTGAAAGTGACGATAATAGCTATAAGGGACCAGGTACGCGACCTTTCTAGGATTTTATTTTTTCTGCATTTTTTACATATTCAGATAAATATCATGCATTTTTTTCCGATTTTACTACTAGCAGTAAGTAGCAGTCTTCAAGTGCCAAAATCCCCTCGCACGTCTACCGTAACGCGTGGTATGGGTCATATAATAGCACATCGTTTCACGAAAACATTTAAAATGATGACGACGTGTGACTACTGCGATAAACCCATGTTCATCGGCACAGGATTAAAATGCACCGAGTGCAAGTACAAGTGTCACAGAGATTGCGAATCCAAAGTTCCGCCGTCGTGCTGTTTACCTCAGGAATTATTCGACGAGTTCAAAAGAACTTTGCAAGCGGACGGTAATACAAAAATAAATTTATATTATTCTTCGAAATTTATTACAAACTAGCAGGTTATTGTGGCTCGGTCGTGATAATAAAATAACTCTTTATTTGGATTGTTTAATATGAATTCTGAAATTGTGCTCTGAATATTTACCATTTTCGTTATCTACGGGAAATTTTTGATCGAATAGGCTTTTAATATCGAATAAAAAATTTCAAAAAATTTTGTGAATTATTACAGGGGTCACACTGGGTCTTGTAGACTCATGAAAAATTCAACTTGCGATATTTTTTCTTTCTCATGGTGAAATCTACTTTATTAAGAGTGATTTTTAAAGATTTTTACAAAACGAAGTGACTGGCGCAGGAATCACGTTAAAATATCAATTATTTAAAAAATTATGACGCCTTGAAGATTTTTGAAAAAATGGATAGAGGAAGGGAAAAATTCACAAAAATTTTTTAATTTTCTTTTAACGATTTTAAGACTCTAACGGATCGGAAATTTCCCGTAGATAACGAAAATTCTACTTATTTGAGGCACAATCCAAGGATTCATATTGAAAAATTCAAAAAACGATCAAAAAATCAGTTTTTTGGCTTGTTTAATATGAATTCTTGACGAAATCAACTTTATTAATGGTGATTTTTAAAGATTTTTGCAAAATGTAGAAAATTATGCTAGAATTATGTTAATATATCAATTATTTTTAAAGTTATCACGTTTTAAAGATGGCCATTTGTCAAATATTTTCAAATGTTCCGTTTCCGCTGGAATTTGTGAATAAAGAGTACATTTAATCATTGTTCTGTTAAAACGTCTAGTAAAAATTTCAAGTCAATCCATCGTCTAGTTTCCAAGTTTTATGGACACAAACATACGGAAGCTAAATTTTTCTATATAAGATTATCTCTTCCTAAATTTTGTTTTCGTATAAACTTCAGGAATGGCCAATGCTTCGCCGAAATTGAACAAACCCGGTATAACGTCTCCAAATCATCATGGTTCGAGCCTTCCCAGTTCACTGAATCAAAGAGATCGAAAATATCGTTCTTATCCTCATTCAGCAATTAATGTTCCATTTCAGGTAAAAAAATTAATAATTGCCATGATATTACTCAATTTATTTTCATATAATATTTTCATTTTTATTTTCATTATTATTCTAGGGTGCCGATTCCAGTTCAAATACTTCGAGCTGCAATAGTTCAACGCCTTCTAGTCCAGCGTTACTTCCAGGAAGCACGAACCAAACGCATCAGGTCCCAACCAAGCAGCAATTTCATTTTCCAGGTAAACTATTTGTCACAATTATACATGACTAGTATATGTTATTCTGACTCGGATGCTTCCTGCCTACGCTGTGAGCGTGAATTTTAATATTCTTCAAGTGAAAATCAATTTCTAAATTGAATACGTTTTAATCAACTTAGCAGAATAGTAGTAATTTTTCACATTGCATGTTGTGTAAGAAACGAACCTTAACATCATTACGAAGTAGATTAATTGTAATTGATAATTTGTGTCGAAAATTTCGATTTTTATTGGAAATTCATGGAATTTATACAACATATAATATGTTCTATATATTTACGAGAAACAACTCAACTTTTTCGAGTCGATTTTCATAAACACCGTATCTTTTAATCAGAGTACATGTGTACATGTAGATAATAATTTTTGATGAATCAAGAAAGACATTTGAAATCTTTTTTTTTCATAGACGTTGCGCTGAAAGAAAAAGGAATTACGTTGGAAAATCATCACCTGGAGGGTACAACCATGTCCAGCGACAGCGATCGTACCGTTAGTGTTTCTGGATCCGGCTCAGTCAGCACTGATTCCGAACGTACGCCCGTAAGAGTAGATTCTCAAGATTCGCAAGTTTCCGATGGTGAGACAGGGGACAGTCGATGGCCTCGGCAAAATAGCGTCAGTATTTAAATTCAAATAACTGTGTTTATTTTTTTTCTCGTCTCACTAGATTAAAATGTAGTAAATATGAGACTATTTTATATTTTTTTGCAGTTGTCGATGAGAGAATGGGACATTCCATACGACGAGTTGAAAATTGGTGAAGCAATCGGCGTCGGTCGATTCGGCACGGTCTATCGTGGCAACTGGCATGGTGACGTAGCTATAAAAGTACTGAACATGGATTATTATCTCGACGATGATAAAACCCTGGAGGCTTTCAAGCTCGAGGCGAGTGAATTTTTCATTTTCAGAGTATCAAATAATAATTCGAATGCTTTTCAATTTGAATAAAGTCAAGTTTTCTTTGCTCGCAGGTAGCAACATTCCGAAAAACGAGGCACGAAAATTTAGTTCTATTTATGGGGGCTTGTATGAAGCCGCCAAGATTAGCAATTGTTACGAGCATGTGCAAAGGCATGACACTCTACACTCACATTCATCTGCTCAAGGATAAATTTTATATGAACAAAACGACGATAATCGCCCAACAGATCTCTCAGGTAATAAAACAAAAATACGCTTCTAGAACACCAGAGGCTAAATTTCATTTTGTTCCTCTAAAAACAGGGAATGGGATATCTCCACGCGCGTGGAATTATTCACAAGGATCTGAAGAGCAAAAACATATTTCTCGAGAATGGCAAGGTCGTTATTACGGATTTTGGTCTTTTTAGCGTAACAAAACTTTGCTACGGCAATAGGTGATTTTTTTATTATCAGCCATCACTGAGTTGCCATTTATTTTTTTATTAAATTTCTTACGTATTGATTAAAAAATTTATTACAGAAAAGGAAATGGTTTGAGCATACCCCCGGGTTGGCTTTGTTATCTCGCACCAGAAATAGTTCGACGACTCCGGCCACAACAAAATCGCGACCAAGAAGAATTACCCTTTTCAGAATCTTCTGACGTTTACGCTTTTGGGTCTGTCTTTTTTATATATTTTGTATACATACATTTCATATGCGTTACATACATAAAATAAAAATTGACAAATTAATTTAATTAAAATAAAAATCGAATATAATTATAATATTGATCTCAAATTTGGAGACTAAATAAAAATGATTTTCGTCTCTTGTATTTAACAGCACGGTGTGGTACGAGTTACTCTGCGGTGAATGGCCATTCGAAGGACAGCCGCCCGAAGCCATTATTTGGCAAGTAGGAAAAGGAATGAAGCAGACATTAGCGAATCTTGAAGCGTCGCGTGACGTGAAAGTGCGCAATTTCTTTATATTATTTTTATTCACTTCAGGGGTTTCGGTACCGTTGGCGAAAATAAATAAAGTTTTACATGTTAAAAGTATAGGGAATCGAAATTTATTAAGAACACAGTGAAAATTTGAAAAAAACGTTCTTTGCCACTAAACAAATTTATATAAATTCAGAAAAAAAATGTCTACATTGTTTTCGAGTAATCAAGTGTTAAAGTTACATTCTTATACACGAAAAGTATATCTATATTGTCTAAAAATCGCTATTTCATGGTTCAATTGGCATTTCATATGAAAGAATATCCTTTCCAAATTTAAACGAATTTTTATTGTTTCGTTATGTGTATCGAAACCCCTTAAATAATTGATACCTTTATTTGAATTTTTTAAATTTTCAGGACATATTGATGCTGTGCTGGTCATATCGTCCGGAACATCGTCCCGATTTTGTTAAACTTTTGACAACGCTCGATAAGCTGCCTCGCAAGAGATTAGCACGTAGTCCGTCACACCCGATTCATCTGTCGCGCTCCGCTGAATCGGTATTTTAGATAAACAAGTATTAAAAAATGCAAATATAGAAACGTCGGGAGCAGATTAATCCTAATCACTCACATATCCGGAAAATCGTACTACGATATATTACGATTACTCATATCAAATTTCAGTTTAAAAAAAATCAAAATTACAACAGCTACCAACTTTTGAACGAAATGATTTTTAAGCTTTCACACAAACAAAAATAATTTGTGATTTAGATCAATTTTTAACACTATTAAATTTAGAATAATTTTTTATCTTTTAATCGTGAAAGTAACACGCAACGCTGTTACTTGGATATTTCGTTGAAATGTTATATTGGCACACTGCGATAAAAAACCTAAATCATACACGAGATATCGTTCAAATGTTACTTTGAAAGTTATTTTGGGATCTGTCAGGCCCCGTGTGAGTGATTTGGATTAAAAAGGTTAGAACGTTTCGTCACAACCGCGTATTTCCAATTTTAAACAATTTCACCAAAATCTACGTTTCTCATGTTCTCAGAAGAGAAAAAAAGTCCCACTTCAAGTATGTCTCTCGAAAATATTCGATCTACCAAATTCTCAACTTTCTTACTTCATTGATCGATTGTTGCGAATTCGACACACGTCTGTATACTCTGATAAAGGATAATTTTAATGTTACGAAATATCATGAATAATATCATACGAACTGCACAATTCGTAAGATATTCGGATTAACGTAGAAAAGGAGAGAAAAAAATTATGGAGTGCCCTTATAAATCAAAGATAGCGAAATAATTGTACGTGACACAGTGATACAAGAATGATGAACACTTAATTCAATTTCCGGTCGTTAACTCTCAGCAGTAAAATAAAAAAGTCTGAAAGATCGGGCAAACTTTTATGGATAAAAAAAAAAAAAAAAATATATATATATATATATATATATATATATATATATATATATTCATAGATACTTACACGAAAGCATGTATAAAAAGACGCAAAAAAGTTAGCAAAACTGACGTATAGAATCAATATCTGGAGAGGCATCGGGTCGTGTTGTTTATCACGAAAAGTATTGATAAAGAGTATTAAGAGTCGTCAAAAAGAAGGTGTGGTAAGAACAAGGAAAATGCATTTTTTTCAAGATAAATCTAACTAAAGTAATTATCCTTGTCCCAATGTAATAATAAATAGCTTAACAATTGTAATTAATAATCGCGGTCCTGTTACTTTTCAATCGTATTAATAATTATGTACATTCGGGCAATTTCTTTTTCATAACGATAAAAGCGACAAGTACTAGTCATTATTTGAAACAAAAAGAGAGAGAGAGAGAAACGATGAATTTGAAAAAAAGTTGTCCATTGAGAAGCCATGCGTGAGAGCGAAAATACCCAGTCGGAGAAAATCTTGTTATCGATCTTGGGGAACGATGGGAGAGTCCGTTGTCAAAAATTGTTTTCTGCAATCACGGACGAACAACGAGAATTGAGCCGCGAACGATCTCATAGTGAATATTCTATATTATTTAATGATAAAATGTGCAAGAGAATGCGGAAAAGGAGAGATTGAGAGCGTCGATAATTCGACGTTTCCGAAAACGTTGGAAGGCTCGGATAAAAAAAAAATCGCGCTCGAGGAGAACGAGACAGGCTTTCGCTCCCTGTATTTGTAATAGTTGACAACTCATGTCTGACACGAGGACACAATATTTTAATCGATATGAATCATTGTTGAGAGAAATATGGGCGAGAATAAAAAGATGACGAATATTCTGTGAGAATAACGAAATTGACGAGCGACGCAATCGCGAGAGCCGAAGGAAAACAAAACGTTGCAAAAAGGAAAAACATCCGATCGTTTTTAATGTAAATCTGTCCTCGTTGATGTACCAACTTTCCGAGAATTTAGATTCGCGTTACCTTATATTGGTGTTAATAAAATACATATGTAATACGAAATAAGAGCAACACATTGACAAAAAATTCTATTCCTCATCTTACAATAGCAAACCTGTTTTACATCTCTCTTATTTTAAATATTAAATATTTATCCTCGTAAATCTGACTCTGTTTTATTTCTAGAGTCCTCCGTTATAAATTTGATTCATTTGTTGTAGACGGCTGCGAAGAAAGTTCGCTCGTGCTTTGTTCAATTCGATTCGCGACTCCAGCGTTTCAACCAGCGGCTTCGTTATTGTATCCGTAATGCGTACGAGAGCTCGCGTCCTCACTGAAAATTTATCGAAACTTGTCAATTTGTCATAACGAATATCGATGAAAAATAAAAACTCGCGACTTCGATACTCTATTAATTGTTCGAAGGTCGAAAGAAAAAAGAATTCGTGTGAATTTTCGTCGATTAATTTCCTCATGTTTGAAATATCGTAATACAAGCTTGTCTGACACTTCTTTCAATACGAAATACATTTGCGTTGCGTCAGACTGCTCATCTGACGTAAAAAATATTCTCTCGCTAAATTGCTCCTTATTTATGTCCCGATACTTTATGATGATTTACAATATATTTACCAAATGACATCCGAGAACTCAATGATATAATTTTTGAGAATGGAAATTGGGGAAAGAAGGCCAAATAAAAGCTGATGAACGAGACCAAGAGTGCATCAGTGTTTTTCACTAAACGATTCACAATGAATCGAATTTTGTTCTATTTTCTCGTAATCGCTGCCTCGAGCAACCGTGAGTGCAATTTAAAAAATCCTTTCAAATATTTTTTCATAATTCAACAGGATAAAAGAAATATTTTGTTGTTTTTTCGTATTAATGTTATAGAGTAGCATGAAATGTTTGAATTATTTTAAAATATACATTTTTTAAAAGTTGTAACAAGAGCACTTGGTTGTGGTCCGAACGAGCAGTGGGGAAATTGTGGACAAATTTGTGAAGGGACATGTAACAATCCGGATATGTCGAAATGTGCTGTGACAGTTAGTAAAATCATTTTTTCTTTTTCAATGATTAATAAAAAGAGTAGAAGTATAATATTTTTGGCGATTCAGGAATGTTCCGGAAATGGTTGTCAATGCAAAGAGGGATATTTGAGAAATGAGGAAACGGATTTGTGCATTCCGGCCGAGGAATGTCCACCGAAACAGTGCAAAGGAACAGAAATTGTGGCCAAGTGTGGAAGAACCTGCGAAGGGACGTGCGAAAGTCCTAATACTCCGGAAATATGTTCAAGAATTGTAAATTTTTCTTTCAGTACATGAGGAATTTGTACAAAATTTCAATTTCTTCTTGATTTATGAAAGTAATTAATGGTCTCTCGTACAAATATTCTAGAATTGCGCTACTCAGGACTGTCAATGCGATCTTGACTCGGGATTCGTGAGAGACACAAACACCGGTCGATGCATCGCCCTCAGGGATTGCCCTAAAACTTCAAGCTTCTAATACTTATTACAGAGTCTCGCACTTTATCGAGCAGCACTTATATCCGGTTTTTCTTTTTATTTGGTGATTATTTATAGTTTTTAGATATTGGTTCACGAATAAAGCGTACATTGCAAAAATAAGATGACAGACTTCTGAACGCGTTAATTTCAGTTTTTCTCGTACTTCAAAAACATTCGTAATATTCTTACCTGCATCATTGTATATCGATGCTAGAATATCAGGATGATTTTTACAGGATTCACCAGCATCCTCTTCCTCTTGAATAAGAATTTTTGGAACATCGGTCATAGTCTGCAAAGTAAATTTATATAGATACCACACGCCAACCAATATTTTTTATTTGAATTTGTACCCTTAAACATCTGTCCGATATATTTGGAGTGCTGATTATTTCCAGGGGAATTTCTGTAATTTCAGAGTTATACTTTGACGATTGGAAACAAATCAGCTTTACTTCCTGTTCCTGTAATGGCCGGAAAAGTATTTATACTCGCAAAGTTTTTCATAAATTTAATTTAAAAATTTGTACCTACCTTTGTGTCCTTAACTTCGTTGAACACTGAGAAGATCAGTCCAACAAAGTTTGCATCCATCATCTGATAATTGGCTTGAGTCCTGATATCTGTTGAATATACAAAACATTTTCATTAAGAGAAAAAAAATGTATTGATGCAAAACGTGTTACTGTTTTCGTCCAATGAACTGACCGACGTGCGAAGGATGAACCGTTATGTGAGGGTGAGAGTGATACCAGCCCAAAACTCTCATGGGACGTTGGAGCTCAATGGTCAAACGTTCAGCCTCTGTAGCTGCGTTTAACAATTGTTCAGGCGATATCTCAACTCTGTCTTTCTTTTTGTCCAATCGACTTAGATTTATCAGTGCCGAGATTGTTGCAACTTTACGTTCAGACTACGAAAATACATTTTTTTTTTTCAAGTTCATAAATAAGTTAATAAATAAAGAAATATTTTATTTGCACCGACTTACGTTTCCTATGAGAAGTCCCATTACTTCAAAGTTTTCTGTCGTGAAAGCGTGCTGAAGGCAGGCCATGTAAACGTCCGCATCGAGTTCAACCTTCTCCAACGGCGAACCCATTTTTTGTTATCGAATATATTATTGCAAAGTGGCGTTGTCGGACAATAAATGAACAAAAGTTTTTTTTTTTTTCCTCCTTCCCCTTCTCATAAGCAGTCGAAAACTTGATAAACTTATTATTTTCGTCGATCGTTTCTAATAAAAGGACACTGTAATAATAGAGAGCGAATAAAATGAACTCTTACATTGTCGCGAACTGACAATTTGGCGCATCAAACTTTTGTTGATGTCAACAATCGAGTTTCGTGGTTCGTCATTCAACTCGAGCGGAAGTGTCGTCGTAAAATACAATAGATATATGTAACTGAAAATATTCGAATTTGGAGGGCGCGAAGGTCATACCAATCCTCACAAGTCTCTAGAAAGTAACTAATATAAGTGGTGCCAACGAAGAATGGCACGATTGTGAGAAAATTCGCCAGGTGTCAGTATGGTGGCAGCAACGTTGCACGTGTTTTGTCGTTTCAGTTTGAAAGTAGCCGTCGCTCGCTCGGCTCGGCTGTTTTACGCGAGAGGATCGAACCTCGAAGGGCTGACGAAAAATCAATTAATTCGACGTACAATGTCGTACACGACGATAGAACGGGGCTCGTTGTACAGCACCGATTACAGGCTCTACTTCAGTGAGTATTGCGCTTAACCTCGAATCGCTTATCAGCGCATTTTTAAGCCAATCAAAAAGAATAATTTCCGTATACGATACGTACACATGTTCGTGCCTCGGAAAGGTCAAATCGCGCCACAATAACGAGTTCACGTTTAATGAGAGGCCGGCTCGTCCGTATTTAAATTACGTTTCAACTTTTACAGTCAGCACGACAGCACGAAAACTCATAAATTTTTCTCCTTATCATCTTTTTTTCTTTCTTTCTTTGACTCGGCGGAAAATCTCGTAATATTTTTGTCACATGGTCGTATCGTACAAAAACCTCGCAGCTGCTCGCCCGGTTTCCTTCGTCCCTTCACTATGCATGGAATTCGCACTGTTCGAGATTTTTTTTCGAAGCGAGTGCAAATAACGGTTCGGCGAGCCGGAATTCTAGTACGAAAGCAATAAGCTTTCAATGTCTCACATTTGTAGACGCTCGATTCGTTTTTTTCACGAATTTTTATTTCATAACCAGTTTGTAAATCATTTGCAATGTCCCACTAGTTCCTCATGTATTTAATTTTTTTTGCAAATCTCCTCATTTGCTCCACATTTAAAATGCACGCACACTTTTTGCGAGTGAAAAGTAAAAATTTGTCTTCTTTTAATTGTTTATTATTATTATTATTATGTTTATTTTCTAGAAAATGACAATGGCCCTTGTTCTCCAATGCATGACATACCTCTGTATGCGGACGAAGCCAACAAAGTTTTCAACATGGTGGTCGAGGTGCCCAGATGGACCAACGCCAAAATGGAAATTAATCTGAAGGAGCCTCTGAATCCCATAAAGCAGGACATTAAAAAGGGAAAGGTACGCTTCGTAGCCAATTGCTTTCCTCATCACGGATACATCTGGAATTATGGAGCTCTGCCACAGGTACCAAACAATTTCCTCTTCACGATTTTCACCTCAAAATTTTACTTTGATTAAAAAAAAGAAACAGACTGTTTGTTCTTTATTCTTAAATTTCCAAGTCCAACCATTAATCCGGTTCAATTGTCGAATCATAATTGGTCTTTTCATCAAAATTGTTGCAATGAACTTGATTGCCAGCTCTTTCGCAATACTCGGTCATAGAAACCACTTGACCTTATTATTCCTAGGCTCATGATCTCATTCTTTCTCCTCCCAACTTCTGACATATTCAATCTAGAGACTGATAACACAGAACTTATCTATTCAACTTTGTACTCTTGAGCTGAGTCATTACCAAAATCAATAAAAATTCCTCTCAAATTATGCATTTTTGACATCTTTTTAATTCAAAAATGACTCATTTACATTATATCATACACTGAAAATAAAAATTTGTAAGTTTGAATCGTTCTGATGAACATAGCCAACTAAATATAGTTTTAACGATAAATTCTTGTAATATTGGAAACAAATAGTTGTAGAAATTAAGTCAAGTAGTATCAACAAAACTACTTATATTATGAAAATTGTACTTTGTTCACTGTAAATTCGAGTTTGCAACAAATTTTGATTCTCCGTGGGCTATTTGTAATAAAAAAATACGATAAATTCCAGACTTGGGAAAATCCGGAAGTGCTCGACGAGGCGACGGGTTTCAAGGGAGACAATGACCCAATAGACGTTCTTGAAATTGGATACAGGGTAAAAACATATCTATCGAGTAAAGTAACGGGCGTGCACGAGATTTATTTCGTTGCATTCTAACGGTGTGAACTTCGTGTTGATGAAATATGAGCAACGATATTTTTACGTTCACGTACAGGTGGCTAAACGAGGTGAAGTACTGAGGGTCAAGGTTTTAGGAACGGTTGCTCTTATCGACGAAGGTGAGTGTATACTTTGCCATTTCGAGCTCGCACACAGTATGTGTAAGCGATATTTACGTCCCCGTTATCGCGCGTACTTCATAACCGGGGTGTGACGTCACGCTTATCTCGCCGCTGTAACCCATAACAATGTAAAAACGGAAGCATCACGTTGCAGGCGAGACTGACTGGAAGATAATAGTAATCGATGTTAATGACCCATTGGCCGACAAGATGAACGGTGAGTAAATAAAAAAAAAATAAAAAATAACAAAATATCTGGACTCTCGAATTTGCCGTAACAATTCGCAGCTACTTGTCCACGATAAAAGATAACGGATTCTTAATTAGTCTTTTACTGGGATTTATCGATCATTTCCGGATTGGAGGGTCAAGTGTTTCGTACGATAAATCGTATCGAGCGATGATTTCCCTCGTTTAAATTGATTTGACGTAACGCGTTAATTACATACTCAAATTAATCGAATGCTCGTCACATCTCGTTTGACGGGGCAGACATTGCTGACATCGAAACGGTGTATCCGGGCCTGATGAAAGCGACCATCGAGTGGTTCAAAATTTACAAAATGCCTGACGGGAAGCCGGAAAATCAATTTGCTTTCAACGGCGAGCCCAAGCCGCGGGACTTTGCTCTTCACGTCATCAGCGAGGTTCACGACCACTGGAAAAATCTTGTCAAGCGTGAAAATCCACCGGATGGAATCTCTTGGTAATCGACGATAATATGAGATACGTAAATTAACCTTGGACGAATGTCTGAGCGATATTTGTGATTCGTTTCAGCGCGAACGCCACGATCGATGACAGTCCGTCCAAGGTCGACGTCGCCGCTGCCGACGAGGTTGTCAACTCGTCGTTAGAACCTGCCGAGCCACAATCCGTCGATCCAATCGGTCAGTTAAACAATTTCATTTTTAAAAATTCTCTGTCACTTTTAAGGTAGTTCTACTGTGATTCTATGGAGAAAATGGACAATCTACAAAATTTCTTGGATATTTTCAAAAATTATCATTGATAAAAATACTTTAACGTTTTTTTTAACATTTCATAAAGCTCAAAACATCTTGACTTCTAAATAGAAAAGCTTCATAAAATGTTGCACCAATTTTTTACATTGTCAAAAAAGATTCATTCATTTTCTCAATAAAATGAAAAAAAATCATTATTCCACTCTATGATTTTACCTTTAATTAACACGATAAAGAAACGTTTGGACGGACCGTTGTGGTAGAAATACCTTAGAAAATATCAAAAAATATAAGCTACGAATGTAGAAATAATATTGAAAATGCGAAATGAATTTGCAGTTGAAAGATGGCACTATCCGCGAATCGCGACCCCGTCTTCAAAACTGTAGAACCGATATGTTCGGCAAAACGATGCATCATGTTCTTCGTGTGATTTCAGTGGACAAATGGCACTACGTTCATCTCAAGTAGAAGAGGGAGAGAGAGAGAGAGAGAGAAGTCGGGAGGATGGAGTTCCGGCCGCGAAAGGCTGAGCCTCGGAGAAACAGAGAACCTGAGTGAGACAAAGTAACAAATTGCCCAAAAGGGAGGATTTCCCTCGTGAGAGAACGAAAAAAAAGAGCTAGGGGACAAGAATGGAAGGACTCTCCCTTTTGATTACCGAATTCTAGAAATCGTCCGAAATGTTCCTTGCTTCGTATCTTCGCTGCATATCGTGATAGACGGAGACGCAACAAAAGCTGCATAATAAAAATAGCGAACGGTCTCTTTACGTTTTATTTATAATTCGAATTTATTGTCCATTTGCAACAATTTTCCAACTAGGAATTAACTCCTTAACGAATAATCCATAAATTATAGACGAGGTTGTGATTAATTACGTCGAGAGTATAAACTGGATGATAAACGATGGGAAAATTGTGTAGATTAGAGTTTTATTTATTTTTAACCTACTACGTATTACTCCCAAAAACAATTTTTCTTCCATTTCAAACTTTCTCCCGTTCTCCATAGACATCTATTTTCATTTTAAAATTTTTTACGTTTTGCACCGTATACTGTAACGTGAGCGACGAGCGTCGACGTATGAGCGTACCTCGATATTTTCACGCTTCTCCGAGCGTCCGACACTGCATCGATTTTACTACTGAAAATTCTTTCCCCATACCCATTGCGTCATCCAAATCTTCATTTTCAGATAAACGTCCCAATAGTTTAACAGCTATAAGGGTATTTTCTCACTTTATCTTTATTTTAAAAATATTCAAACGAAAAAATCTGCTTCTAATTCACATCTTGACTATTGTCTGATATTTTAACAATTCAAAACTCATTCAATGTGTTAATTTAAAATAATATTTCTAATAAATAAATACTTGAACTTTTGAATATGTAGAATTGTGTCTGTAAGGTTCAGCGAGTTGGTTCCAATAAATTAACGTTATGAAAAATAAACCTCTTCGTATAGGAAAAATAATCCATACGATTTTATTGAGAAAAAAATAATTCAAATATGGAAAATAATATGGCGAAAATTGGGACGCTTATGAGCTTTTTTCCATTTACATTTATTTGCAGAGCCATTTTTCAACGAACGCGAAATAAACTTGAACTCGGTGGTAATGCACAACTTTGTGAAATCTATTTCGACACGAGTATTATTGAAAACTTGAAAAAAAAAATGAAAATCAATATGCACCGAAAAAATTTTGATTATTTCTGTTATTTAACAAAATGGAGTAAAAAGCCACGACTACCGCGGGGTCTCAGTCCCTCGTGAAAAATAATATTTTTGAGGACTCGAAGAGGAGAAATTCAAAGTAAATATATTCCAAATAAAATTAAACAATATAGTTTATTGGGCGCGTTTTCCTATTTTATTACTCAACACAAAATAGAGAAATAAACTCGAATGCGACGAGCGCGGTCCCTTGTCGGGCGACCGTTAAATTTCAATAAGACGCATTCGGAGCTTGCGGAGGGCGCTCTTGCACGGTGAGTTCCAGCATCTCGTGATAAACAATAGTCGCAGGGAGGGCGAGGGACGCTTGCGTGAGAATGCAATCGAGAGGGGAGTCTTTCCGGATGGCAAATACGTACGTAAACGCGAAATATATCTGTATACGCGGGGAAGGAGGACAAAAGTTATTCGTCACTGTGCGAGCATCGTCAGGGGGGAGGCAGTACGTATATCGACTGGTGCGTCGCTCGCCGAGTGCGGAAGAGACCACGCGCTCGTGCGCGACGACCACCCCCACCGGGCGACGCGATAAAATTTCGTCAGAGGGGTAAGAGGCGTAGGAAAAAGGGACATTGGGAATTTCCGTCGCTTTTTTTTCCCACAAATAAACCAAATAAAAAAGTGTTCGACGACAATAATATCGACGGGGAATTTCGAGCTAGGTCAAAAGATTCTTCCGCTCATCGCTCCGCGAAATATTTTAGCGTTCTCATCGGGTGTCGCGTTATTATTTAAATGTTTTTGTTCCATGTATTTAGTGCGCAACGAGAGCGCTTTTAGTACCTTTAACCCCCACCAGTCGCTTCTTCCCCTTCGTCGCTCTCCGTGGATTCTCGACGAAAATCGTACCAATAGCGGTCGCGCGCACGCTTTCTCTCCTCTCGCTCCCTCCCTCGCGGCCCGCTGGATTTCCGCACGGCCTGACCCTTTCACCGCGCGCCTCGCGTCACAGTCGTTCCTCGTTCGTCTCCTCGAGTAGGACGATACAGTCCTTCGGACGGCAATCCAAAGATATACTAAAATCACAGTCGAAAAGCTTCCGCGTACGCGGTTTTTTAACGTCGCGAGATAAATACGCGGACGACGCATCGAGGGGGCTCGTTAATATACGGCGCGCAGCCTGCACAGCGTCGAAGCCTTCCCCCCCCGTTTTCTTTCGTTTTTTTTTCCTTTATCCGTGCGCGTCGAACGTCGCACGCTCCGAACAACAATAACGCCAAGGTGTGACATTTTTTCGTCGTCGGCAAACGTGCTGTGTGTATATTCTCTCTCGCTCTCATCGACGCCCTCCTCGCGGGGGAATTTTCTTTTTTATTTTTCGTTTCCTCGAATGCCTCGCGCGACATACATAATCTTCTCGTATTTTTTCAACGTTCCTCGTTTCGTCCCCGTTTGTGCTGTTTATTGAAATATTAAATGCTCCAGGCGTTAAATATATAATTCGGTACAGCAGGTGCCGGCCTCGACGGATCCGACGACGAGGATCTTGCGTGCACGCTAATTGATCCGTGGTGCAGTGACAGACGGACGCGGAGGCCATATTTATTTACATGCTCGAATTTGCCGGTCACTGAACAATATTACGCCCGTACCCGCGTTAAAAAGCCCTCGTGCTCGCGCGATCCTTTCCGAATCGACAATTGTTTTTTTCCCAAGCGTCAAAGGATTTTTACGAACGCGATGAAGTTCCCGTGGGTGTTTCTTGTCACGGTGTTTGTCGTCGTTATCGCCGTCGCAGAGTGCAAGAGAAAGTTCGACGGGGACTTTGAATTCGCCGAAGAGGTGAGTCTATTTTTTTTTTCCCCACTTCATATCTTTCTCTCTGGAATGCTCCTTTTTTTTTCATTCGCACGCTATTCCCATCAACGAGGGAGGGGAATGATTTCTTTCGTGCGCGGAATAATCGCGCGACCTTGAATATTCGTATCGATTCGTAAATTTCGCCCGGTTTTATCTCACCGTCGGCCCGAAATGATTTATAAATCGTTTTAACAAGCCGCGGACTTGATAGACGGCCGAGCAGGGGGGCGAAGAGGCGGCGGAACGAATGTGCTCTCTCTCTCTCTCGGCTCTCATGAATAGCCGGGTAGGTGCTAGAGCCATCTACTTACGCAAAAGGCTCTCCGCCGCGATCCTGTTATTATGCAACCGCTCGTCAATCTTTTATTCCTTCATTCGCGGCCTCACGAATGTCACTCAGCCATTTCAATTGATAGATTTCATTTTTCTCTTTTTATTTCTGGGCTGAAACTATTGGAAAAGTACTCGGTTACGAATTCAACAGCAAAACAAAAGTAACACTGTCTATTCAAAAGTTTGGCTGTCTTATATTGTTAAGGTGATATGGTCATGGTATCGTTTTTTACTTACTTTGTTAAAATTTTTCATAAACTTTCTTTACCGTCATATGTACATGTATGCCAATTTTCAGAAGGTTTCACCATGCGGAACTCGAGATATTTATTGGTA
>JAPYYW010004067.1:0-17758 GCA_030522545.1 Cremastinae sp. A BG-2022a
TTCAAATCTATATTCAAATCTCGTTGAAGATTTTATATTTGTTGAATGACAGAGATAATCTACCTCCATCTACTGAAATAAGTAAAAAAACTCAAAAAATCACCATCTAAGAAACCTGGCTTTAGGGAAAAAATACATATGAGCCATTCCACGACATTTCAACCACTTTTACACCTGACCCCTTTCAATTTGGCTGAAACTTTTTTCGCATTTTCTATCCTATTGAAAATGGCTCTGAGAATTTTTTCAAATTTTTTCACCAAATCCAAAAAAAGTTATGAATTATTTAAAAGAAATGCTCTTTTTTTAAAATAGCCATAACTTTTTCAAAAATTGAGTTATCGGAATGTTTTTTATTTTATTTTTGTAATTAGATATACTTTTCAATAAAAAATAGATCAAAATTATTCAGATGTATATTCATGGATTTATTTTGAGTTTATTGAGAAAAAAAAATTTATCGATGATACTATTTTTAATTTTTTTTTCTATTTTATATAACAAACTTTGATATTTTTTACGAATCCTCAAATTTTGTCAAAGTGGTGTTTTTTCGATTTCTGTTTTATTTTTATTTTTCGAAAAAAATTTGTTTTCAAAATTTAACTTATTTTGCATAATACATGTACCATTGTACAAATGTTTGAGAATGAATATAGAATCCCAAAAATGAAAAAAAAATTGATTTTATTTTAAATGTTAAAAAAATAGAAGGTTGTTTCAACTAATTTTGTTTATTATTTTTCAAAAACTACATCCAAAAACGAAGGAAATGAAAAAAAATTTGTTATTTGGTCCATTTTTGGACGAACAGTGGGCTTTTATGAAAAAAAAAAACTTTAAAAATGGACCAAATAAAATTTTTTTTTTCATTTTCTTTGTTTTTGAATGTATTTTTTGAAAAAAAAAATAAAAAAACTATTTGAAACAACTTTCTATTTATTTTATACTTTATAGATAAAAATAAACATTCTCAAAAATAGGCAAAATGGTGTTTTGTAAAATGAGCTAAATTTTGAAATTTTTTTTTCAAAAGCCCACTGTTTGTCCAAAAATGAACCAAATAACAAAATTTTTTTTATTTTCTTTGTTTTTGAATGTAGTTTTTGAAAAAAAAATAGAAAAAAATTATTTGAGACAACCTTTTATTTTTTTAACTATTTAGATAAAAATAATTTTTTTTAATGTTTACCACTTTTAAATTTTTTCAATTTTTTTTATTTTTGGAGTTCTATAAACATTCTGAAAAATTAGCAAAATGGTGTTTTGTAAAATAAGCTACTTTTATAAAAAAAAATTTGTTAAAAAAAATAGAAATCGAAAAAACATCACTTTGACAAAATTCGAGGATTCGTAAAAAATGTTTTTACAAAAAAAAATACAATATGGTAATCATCGAGAAATTTATGATTTTAAGATAAATCTTAATAATTTTGATATATTTTTTATTGAAAACTACATCTAATTACGAAAATTTCAAAGCAAAAAACGTCCCGATAACTAAATTTTCGAAAAAGTTATGGCTATTTAAGAAGAGCAGTTTTTTTCAAAAATTCATACCTTTTTTGGATTGGGTGAAAAAATTCACATAGGTTTTTAATAGGGTAGAAAATGATAAAAAAGTTTTAGAAAATTCGAAAATAGTCAGGTCTAAAAGTGGTCGAAACGGTGTGGAGCTCATATACATTCTCAAAAATTGGCGAAATGGTGTTTTGTAAAATAAGCTGAATGTTAAAAAAAAATTTTTTTCTGCGCACTGTACGTCCAAAAATGGACCAGATAACAAATTTTTTTCATTTTCTTTGGTTTTGGGTGTAGTTGTTGGAAAAAAATAGAAAAAAAGTTATTTGAAACAGCGTTCGATTCTTTTTAGATAAAAAGAAGATTTTTTTATGTTTACCACTATCAATTATTCCTTTCAAATTTTATTTTCAATTTTGGGGTTCTACCTACATTTTCAAAAATTGACAAAATGGTGTTATGCAAAATAAACTAAAATTTTTATCCAAAAAAATTAAAATAGAAATCGAAATAACACCACTTCGACAAAATTCGAGGATTCGTAAAAAATGTCAAAGTTTTTTTTATAAAATACAGAAAAAAATATTAAAAATGGTAATCATCGAGATTTTCAATTCATAGAGAGGTGTTCAATAGGGTTAAAAATGATAAAAAAGTTTCAACACAGTCGAAACGAGTCAGGTCTAAAAGTGGTCGAAATGGTGTGGAATGGTTCTATATATCAGCTATTCCATACCGTTTCGACCACTTTTAGACCTGACCCCTTTCGATTTTGCTAAAACTTTTTTATCATTTTCTACCCTAATGAAAACCTCTCTGAGAATTTTTTCAGATTTTTTCACCCAATCTAAAAAAAGTTATGAATTTTTGAAAAAAAAACAGCTCTTTTTTTAAAAATAGCCATAACTTTTTCAAAAATTGAGTTATCGGGATGTTTTTTTTGAAATTTTCGTAATTAGATTTACTTTCTAAGAAAAAATAGATCAAAATTATTCATATCTATCTTCATGGATTTTTTTTTGAGTTTTTTGAAAAAAAAACAAAAATATCTCTATGATTACCCATTTCAATTTTTTTTATTATTTTTTATACAAAACTTTGACATTTTTTACGAATCCTCAAAATTTTGTCAAAATGTTGTTTGTTCGATTTCTATTTTTTTTTCTTTTAAATTAGCTTATTTTACAAATCACCATTTTGGCAATTTTTGAGCATGCTTATAGAGCTCCAAAAATGAAAAAAAAAATTGAATAAAAAATTGAAAGTGGTAAACTTAAAAAAAAAATTATTTTTATCTAAAAAGATAAAAAAAATAGAAGGTTGTTTCAAATAATTTTTTTCTTTTTTTCAAAAACTACATCCAAAAACGAAGAAAATGGGAAAAAATGTTGTTATTTGGTTTATTTTTTGACGAACAGTGGGCTTTTGAAAAATTTTTTTTTGTTAATTTAGCGTTTTTTAATTTTAATTTTAATTTTAATTTAATTTTTTTTTTCAATTTCTATGTTTTTGAATGTAGATATTGAAAAAAAATTATTTGAATCGACCTTCTATTTTTTTAAAACTTTTTAGATAAAAATAATTTTTTTTAATGTTTAACACTTTTAATTTTTTTTTTCAATTTTGGATTTCTATAAGCATGCTCAAAAATTGGCAAAATGGTGTTTTGTAAAATAAGCTAATTTAAAAAAAATTTTTTTTTCAAAAAAAAATACAAATCGAAAAAACAACATCTTGACAAAATTTGAAGATTCGTAAAAAATGTCAAAGTTTTGTATAAAAAATAAAAAAAATAAAAATGGGTATTTTATTTTTATTTTTGAGATATTTTTGTTTTTTTCAAAAAAGTCAAAAAAATTCCATGAAGATAGATATGAATAATTTTGATATATATTTTTTTAAAAAGTACATCTACTTACAAAAATGTGAATGGACAATGGTTTATGAAAAATATTTCTTTAATAGCCTATTGTTCGTCTAAAAATGGACCAAACAACAATTTTTTTCATTTTCTTTATTTTTGGATGTCGTTTTTAAAAAAACATTATTTGAAACAACCTCTTATTTTTTCTTAACATTTAAAATAAAAATCACAATTTTTTTGTGTTTACCATATTCAATTACTCTTTTCCAATTTTTTATTTCAATTTTAGAACTTTATATACATTCTCAAAAATTTCAAATTGGTGTTATGCAAAATAAGTTAAATATTGAAAAAAAAATTTTCTCAAAATATAAAAAAAATAGAAGTAAAAAAAACACTAAATTGACAAAATTTGAGGATTCGTAAAAAATGTCAGTTTTTTATAAAAAATATTTTTAAACAATAAAAATGGTAATTATCGAGAAATTTTTGATTTTTTCCGAAAACTCAAATAAAATCCATGAAGGTAGATGTTTATAATTTTGATCTATTTTTTTTATTGAAAAAGACATCTAATTACATGAATTAAAAAAAACGTCCCGATAGCTCAATTTTTGAAAAAGTTATGGCTATTTAAAAAAATATTTTTTTTCAAAAATTTATCACTTTTTTGGGTTGGGTGACAAAAATTTGAAAAAATTCACAGAGAGATTTTCAATGGGGTAGAAAATGATACAAAAGTTTCAGCCAAATCGAAAGGGGTCAGACGGTCTAACAGACAGTGGTCGAACTTTAGGTGTTGGTTTTTTGAGTTTTCTTTACTTACTTCAGTAGTTTGCTAGTTTGAACGGTATATGGGTACTGAAATCGACTTTTCAAAAGCTTTGCAAATATGGTCAAAAAATTAAATAAAAATAAATTACTATAGAAACGTTCATATAGAGATTCTATATCCGTAAAAAAAAATACATGCCCAATGCAGACCCAATTACCGTGTTACAATTTTCCAAGCGCTCCTCGGCTAAGACGTTTTATTGCGATCTACGCGACGTCCAAGTCGCAGAGTAAGGGAAGCGCACGAGCGAGAAACCGGTCGGTTTCTCACCCAGCGGTCTTATTGCGGTCGTGCACTGTACTTATTTTTTCTTCTAAACTAGTATAGCGTGTAGAACTACGCGCGGTAGAAGTAAAACTTCCTGATAGTATATCACTACGTTTAGCGATGAACAGTTTACTTTAAATTATTAAATTACTTTAATAATTGTGAAATTCTGACTCCGCAAAACACCGCCATAACCGAGGTTTAATCGAATGGTGGAAACAATTATCAAATTAGTCTTTCGCGAATCTGAGGACTAAGCGGAGCTCTACAGAGTAACTCTACTCGGTATCAAAGTCTTGTGCCGTGTTCTTATGGGATCGTTCCGATTACGCGTCTTCGATCTTTCGCGATCAAGCATCACTGCTCGAGGGTTAGTGAGGCACCGAGGTGCAGCGTTTTCACCACATCTCGAAGAATTAGGGTGCAAGAACTTTTATAATTCTGTAATAACACGAAAAACCAAAATTTTTCTTTATATATATAATTATTCTGTGTGTGTGTATGTCACTTGAACTCCTCCTAAACGGCTGGACCGATTTTGATGAAATTTTTTGTGTGCGTTCATGTGGATTCGAGAATGGTTTAGATTCACAATTCGGTGTTGTAACTCTCCACCAGAGGGCGCTGTATAATGTCAACTTTTGAACCGTTCAACCGAATACCATGAAAATTGGTATGGCTGTGTATTTAATCATGCAGAACATTTTCACACTATCCACTTTGTTATAATTCGCCACGAGCGGGCGTAATGTCAACTTTTTAACCGTTCAAACGATCGCCATGAAAATTTATATGAACATATGTATAGTTAATCATGGAGAATATCTTCGCGCCGCCCGCTTTTTGCAGAATAACAACTTTTGTATCGTTCAACCGATCGGGATGAAAATCTATTTAATCACGAAGAATATTTTCACGCTATAATATTAAAGAGGCCATAACTTTTTAAATAAATGATATTTTAACGTGATTTCTGGACCATTCGCTTCATTTAGTAATAATCTTTAAAAATCACCCTTAATAAAGTAGATTTCAACATGAAAAAGGAAAGATACCGCAGGTTGAATTTTTTATGGGTCTGCAAAGACCCAGTGTCACCCCTGTAAGAATTAATACAATTTTTTTAAATTTTTTCTTGATTTCAAGAGTTTATTTGATCGGAAATTTTCCGTAGATAACAAAAATGGCAATTATTTGGGGTACAATGACAGAATTCATATTGAACTATCCAAAAAATTGGATTATGCATCAGTTTTTTTATTACCGCGAGGGCGCGAAGCGCCCGAGCCACTATAGCCTGCTAGTATATTTATATTATATTCGAAATAATCTTCAAAAAATTACAGTAGCCTACTGTACGGTATTCGAACGCGAGTGTTTCGTTACAAACACTGTCTTCGAGGAGACCCGGCGAATGCTGCATCAACGCGATCGTATGCACAGCGGAAGGCCGAACTGTAAGTTGACTAACCTATCTTTTTCGCTTTTCTCTTCTCAATTCTGTCAAATATTGTAAACCGAACTTCCAATTATTACGATAAATTACATGCAATACGTGCAAAGAAAAAGTCTCTTCAGATAATAATAAAACTTGTAATAACTTTGTATTCCGAATAAATCGTCATATTGTAAATTAATACTGACTATCGTCCCGAATTTTTCCCATTCGATCAAATAGGTGCGCCAAGCGCTTTAAAAGCTTACCCAAAAACAACAATAAATATTATTTGTTAAAGGGCATCTTAACTATAAAATATCTTTCCTCAAGAAATCGCCCTCAGCCCTCTCGGTTACACGCTTGGGCTTAACATTAGTGACTTTTTAGCCATTTTAAACTCGAAGATTGAATTTTCTTTCAATGAGATACCGATTTTTTTTAATTCACAATATTCTACTTGAAAAAAAAAAAAATTTTTGAACCGCGACTGAAGAAGGGCTTTTAATAACTTCATATTTAAAAAAAATTTTTTTTTCATTTTTTTTGCAATTTTTATATTTTTAATAACTTTTGTTATTTTTATATATTTCCTATAGAAATTTTAATAATTTATGTTGAGAATTTCATTTCAACTATGTTTTATGCTTAATTAAATATTTTACAATGGTATTTGGTATTAGATTATTGTGAATTTAAAAAAAAATCGAAGTGATCCTTTTGAAAGAAAACTTAATTTTTGAGTTTAAAATGCATAAAAAGTCACAAAAAAATTTTTTTTTTGTTTTACATTTTTTCCCTAAAAAGTACATTTAAAAAAACAAAAAATGACCTCCTATTTAATTGTGATATCTTAATTATTGTAGAAAAATGGGAAAAAAATATTTTTTTAAATATGAAATATAAGCCCATCTCCAGTCTGGTTTCAAAAATTTTGTTATTTCATGTACAATATTGTGAATTTAAAAAAATCGAAGGAATCCATTGAACGAAAATTCAATTTTTGAGTTGAAAATGGCTAACAAGTCACTAAAAATTTGTTTTTTTAAATTGTTTACCAAAAAGTACATTAAAAAACAAAAAAATTGACCTGCTATTAAGTTACGATATTTTATCTATTGTAGGAGTTATAAATATTATAAGAAATTTACGAAACTTCTATATGCGTCAAGATAGAGGACTAAAAATTGGTGTAGATGCTTTATTTAGTATCTACAATACCATATTAAAATTTAAACAAATCGAAGAGGTTATCTGAAAAACTTCATTGAATTGAGGTGGAATCGGTCATATACATTCTCAAAAATTTTCAAAATGGTGTTATACAAAATAAGCTAAATTGTGAACAAAAATTTTTTTCAAAATATAAAAAAAAATAGAAATCGAAAAAACACCACTTTCACAAAATTCGTAAAAAATATAAAAAAATAATTAAAAATGGTAATAATCAAGAAATTTTTTTTATCGAGAAATTTAAAACTGCAATAAAAAATACAAATACATTTTTTTAAATACAAAACCCACTAAGATAATTTTTATTCTCATACGTAAAACAATATTTCATCAAATATTAAAAGCAGTAAAAAATTCTGATTTGTCTATTAACAAATTGAAAAAAGGATTATTTTCCTATTTCATTCTAATAATAATTTGTCCGCACCTTTTAGCGACTAAAAATAAACTTTTGCACATCATCCTAATGTAATAAATTTATAGAAAATAAGGTTTTCGTTGGTCTTGAGAAAAAAGTTGAAAAATTTAAAGAAGCAGTTTAATCAATGATTAATTACATTTGTTTGTATATGAAAATAACTAATAAATATAGTTTTGAACAATGACGAGATTTTCTTTATTAACCACATGTAAGAAGAAATTTCTCCAGTAAATAAAATGTTGGAGAAATCAATATTCGGGACAATACGCGCGTACATTATATATATATTTGGTAGAGATAGAATCTTCCCCACTCTCAGAGAACGTTTTCCGCGTTTTGACGAGCGGCACTTCGAACTAGATAAGCGGAGTGATCGGTAGCACGCTTCCGCGATACACATATTTATAGATTTGTATCCATTAATAAATATATTCTGTGTGAACAATCGACAAAGTTATTCTGTTCCACGATAAACCTTAACATAAAAAATAAATTTCGCGACCTGTTTTAAGCTGTTAGTTGACAAACTGGAAATAAAATTATTTTTTATTAATTTCATTTTAATAACTATAGTTTTCGGCACACAGATTTCGAAGAAAAATAAATTACTACTTACATGTTTTTAATGCAATTGGTGTTTTATCAAATTGATAGAAATAGGACATTTTTTCCTCTATTTTACTTTCAAAAATTAAATCAACCTAAGCGTTAAAAGTTTTAAACATTTTCGAGAAAAAAAAGTTGGATTATCAAAAGCTTTATCAATAATTAATAAATTTGGTATAACTACAGAATAAATAATTGTTTTTATTTCTTAATGGTACGACACATTTTTTTTATTACCTTCATGTAAAACAAGATTTAACTAGAGATTTCAAAAATATTTTTTTGCAAGCTATTTCTTGCAAAGTTGTTTATTTTTTTCTGAACAACTTGAAAGAATGGGTGAAAAAAATTATGTCTTTTTTTATTTATTCAAAATAATTATTGTAGACTCCTATATACATTTCTGAAAGTAAAAATAATTTTTTTTACATTATTTTATAGCAATTTATTTATCAATGAGTTAATAAAAAAGGACAAAATGCTTTTTTTGATTTTTAATTTATAAATATTGTATCATCAAAAGCTCTCAAAGTGACATTTATAAAAATAAGATATTAAAGGTAGTTCTATAGTTTTATCGATTATTTAGGAATTTGTTGAAAATTGGTACAGCCATTCTTTGATACGTTACGCATAAGCGTACCAAATTTTAAGAGGTTTCACCACGTAGAAATTGAGATATTTATTGTTAAAAATCCTAATTTTCAGTGTTGTCTCATAACAGCCTGTGTTAAATATTGCGATTTTCTATCCTAACTTTCTTGAAATCTAGATGGGAAACCTTCTTAAAATTTTGCATATCTCTTTACTGTACTTGAAAGAAGCTTCCTTTAATTTTATAAAGAAATCCGAAGATTATGAATTTTTAAATTTTCATACGTACATAGCAAGTACAGGTCTCCCTAGATGACCTTGAATTTTCAGTATGTTGTTCTTGAAATAATTTGCAACAACTTTTCTTAATTAACTTTAGCTCTAAAACCACATGGTATGGAGATAAATTGAAATAAAAACTTTTCATTTAACTGTACTTATAGAACTACCTTAATTATTATAAGTTTAATCGATACTCAATAAAGAAAATTTCTTAATTTTTTGAATAAATGAAAAAACATCTATACTCGAGTGCCGCGCTCAACCATGTTCGCTTGGCTCTCGCTTTTATGTCTGAATTCTACACGTGGAAGCGCTGAAACCGATTCTGCCATCGGTTTCACGGCAGTGGTCACTATACCACTAACGCCGCTATGCTCGCCGACGCGTGTTCGTTTATTCCTCGCCCATATTGGTCCCACTTTAAAAATTAATATTAAATCAAGGAATTATCGAATCGCAAAATGATAATTACAATTTGGATTCAGAATCATCTCCCCAATCTAACCCTTGAATATTGACATATGATCCTAAGACAGTCTGTATATGTCTATATATATTCATTATTACTCGGGTTACTACTAGCAAATACAATATTCGATACTAATCGACGGAAGTTTATTCTAAATAATCTTTGAGAACCAGATGCTAAATTTTTTCTGAGAAAAAATAACCGATAAACAAATATTTAGAAGATCTGCTAGCTACGTAGCTCTAGCATCCTCTTATAGGGTGTCGCTCTCATAGCGTTAATCCGTCTCCGTCGTGATGAATAGTTCGATAAAAGAAAAAGTATTAAAATGTTATTTTTCCGGATTAAGAGGGCAAGGACGAGATTCGTCTTTTTATTTCGAACAAAACAGTGTGTATCGCAAGTTCGAAATAAATCGTGATATAATTTTAAATTATAATAAAACTTTTGAGAATGAGAGTAACAGCACGAGTCTCGACGTCGTCCCGTGTAGGAAAGCAAGGGGACGGCGTTTCATGCCGCCTTGAACTTTTCTTTTTATAAAACTGAATAAAATGCAATAAAATTGTGTCACGACGGACACAATAGCATAATTTAGATTTCGAAAAAGTAATTTGCGAGTCGTGACATCGTCAAAAATACTTAAAATGCATAAAAAAGTGAATCGAATAAGCGAATTTAAAAACATTGTGAGTAAACGCGATGTATCGCGATCAAACAAAAAAAAGAACTTTTAAGCAACAATTGAGCTAAATAACGAGGAATTACACTAAATCGAGTCTTGCGAACTCAATTAAATCAATTAAAACTTGATTGCAAGTACGTAAAAGCTGAAAATAATATAAAAAGGTTTTTTTTAGGAAGGAGTTGTGTGGTTCGAGCGAAGATGACCAGTGGGCGTGTTTCAACGACGCTCTCGCAAATGGTGAATACTTTTAAAATATATAAAAGAGCGAGAGCAGCGAGGATTTTTTTAGCTTGTCACCCGGCAAAGTTCAGACGGGGAATCTCTGCCCGATAACAGCCAGACCATCGCCATCTTGCCTTCAGTATGGCCATCCGCTCTCAGCATCAGACTATCAGACATCCGCTTTCAGCAACGGTCATCCGCCATCAGCTTAGAAGTTGCATCAGTGATCAAAAAATTTTGTAAATATAATTTTTTTGTCTTTTTCTGATCAAATGTTAATTAGGTCGGTGACGTTCGGAAGACGTTCGTCGTCGTAATGATTGATTATTTGATCAAAATCATTTCAATAAGCATAAATTAATTTTTTTTTAATTGAGCATCCATCAGCCCAGCTTAGTCCGGAAGAGATTCGCAGCTCTGGCGGTGGATGCTCTATTGAATATTTTCCGTAAATAAATTGAGGATTTATCCAGGATGGTGACGTTCGGAAGACGTTCGTCACACATATGGATGAATTCTCAGTTTATCTTTAAATTTATAAAATTTGCTGTTTAAAGACGTATGGATTGAGAGTTTATCCAAGTCGGTGACGTTCGGAAGACGTTCGTCACGCTTATGAATGAATTTTCGATTCATCTCCAATATTAAATTAATACTGAAATAACGCTCATTGAATTTAAGACATTTTTTTTTGTTTGAAATAAAGTAAAAGCTGATGGATGACTAATTTTTATTTTAGTAAAATTTAAATTCATTCCATTTTTTAATGCTGAATTTAATTTTTTGATTGATTAAGAAATTTTTTTGAAACAATTACAAATTTCATAATTTCATAATTAACTAATTGAAGATTTCGTGGCCAAATTTTCTAGAATCAACAAACACATAATAAAACAACCAAACAAAATCCTAAAAAAAAGAATTAAAAATGTTATTCTTTCTGAACGCTACCCTTATTGGGGAGTCATTACCCAAAACCAAATATCCTTCCTCTTCCGAGAGCGTACGTCGAATCGAGTGTATTCACGCACAATTCGATAAGAGACGCTCTTTCCCTATTTATCGTGGACAGAAGCTTCCGTCGTCTACTATTTAGTTAATCATTTTTTTTATTTTTATATTACTTTAATTTTTATTTTTTCGCGCCAAATGGGCTTATTAGTTATATATAAAAAGCCAATGGCGACTATTTTTTATTGTCGCCGCGGCGGAATAGCTCGCATTTACGCGCACTGGTAGAGGGCCAGTGGTAATATTATCTGGACTCCGTGGGGGGAAATCCCGGTGGTATGTGAGTCCGCTATTGGTATTTGTAATCCCGTGAGAACGATCCCGTTGGTTATGTAGATCTACAGCGAGCATGAGCCTTCGGACTCGGTTGGGCACGCGGCTGCGATGTGACTTCGACGCGGTGCATCGGTCAAAGTCCACGTAATTTAAATTACGAAATATAATTAGCCCGCCATTGGTTTTACCCTGCACCGATAAGTCGCCACTAAGGACGCGCATGTACGCGTAAACTGTAACAGAGATAGAGAGAGAGAAGCACGCGGCGCTAGCGTGCCAGTGTCTTGCGTTAGCGTTCATTCGTCGAACGATACCTGAACCATAAAGGTGAGAAGCCGCTGCTAAGTACAGCATTTTTGTACACAAGATTATTAAAAGAATGATTTTTTTAACAAAAACCAAAATACGTCTTCTCCTTCCACTTGTCTCCCACACTATTGACGAAAATTTATTTCGAATTATTTAATTTGAAAAGGGGGGAATAAATTTATAATTTGAATTATTAAATTTTGAATTGACGCAATTATGGGCTTTATTTATTATCATTAATTTCAGGTAGAAAACTGAAAATAAAAATAGAAATCTTAATAAATCCGAAAAAGTAAGAAAGACAATTTTTCTATTCTAAATTCTTAAATCACGAACGAGCTATTATGCTCAAACGAATAAAACTTTTGAAAAAAAAGCGATGTAGTGAGAAGAGAATTAGCTCGCTATTTGATTTATTTTTCATTATATTGAATCAGAGCAATATAATTAAGGCTCATTAAATTGAATAGTTGTAAAGAAAAATATGCGATGAGATAAATTCCCTCACGCATATTAATTATTTTTATGATATGTATAGAGTCGGAGTCTTGAGCTCAAACATAAAATTAATTGTTCATTAGATAAAATCCGAGAAATAGGTAGGAGAAAAACCGCACTAATGTCGGGTATTTAAAAAATCTTATTTTTCTTTGAATAAATACTCGGTTTGGTTAAAAACATAATTCCCTGTATCCGAATCATTTCATGATGGCTTCGCTGGCTCCCAAATAAGATCATTTTTTCGAAATTCATTAATTAATTAAAAATTTATCAATTATTTAATTCACAGAGCACGGATTTATGTTTAACGTTTAACTCGGTCAATTTATAAAATCTAAATTATCATTTACTAGAGTCTGTTATCGGTGATCCCCATACGGGATGCGAATATCCGTAAAATTAGTTCAAAAGAAATACAACATTTCTGTTAAAATTATTAAATCTTTACAAATAACGTTACAACTTGCATCCGATACGGAACAACACTAAAATTTATTGACCGTACCATATTTAAAACGATACAAAATATATAAGAGAGATGGCTGCAAAATGCGATCAGCTCAGGTATGAATATTATCAATATTTTGACCAAATCCGGAGATCGGCTTATTTTTGCTATTAATCTGTATAGAGTAATAATAGCCTCAATCATAGCCTTATTGAGAAAGAATTTGAAATATTTGAGCGAATTACATTTTTTAAGTGACTAAGTGATCTCCTGTATCGTCTCAAACCTAGTGACCGGCAAGACGTAAGAAAAAAAGGTAGTTCTCCACTCGTGAAAGTCACTTGACGAATAAGAATACGTGATACTTATTCGCCGAATCCTATAGCGCTTAAAAAACCGGTATTCTCTCATTAAATCTATTAATTTAGGAAATACGTTGGTTCTTATAATCACTAGACCTGCACTCAGCTGCTATTTTTTCTAATTTTTTACTCTTTGCCAACGGTTACTCTTGAAAGTAATTAGTCATAATTAGTCACCAAAGTTAGTCGTGTAACGAACAACGATCGCGGACGAGATATTCCGAGGGTTACAGAAGACAAATACGCATCAAGAGACTCGGCGATCCATGCCTCTGCTCTATCTCCCATGACCACTATCACCGGCAAACCCTCAAGAGTCTTCCTTTTTTTGTAAATAATTGCATGTTTCATTCCTGTGACCTGGGACTCTTCCTTTCGAGCACTTTGTGTATCGTTTCAAGAAGTACATTGAGGTTGGACACCTGCTTGGCGGCGATCAATATCTCTCCCTTTAACTTCTTTTTTGTCTTATCAGCGATCGCGATTTTGTAAACTCTCTCGCATTTTTCATTTCATTTTGGAAAATTCGACGAGAGTCGATATGAGAATTCCCTTCTCAGCTTGGACTTGTATGCTTGTTCGTCGCGACCTAATTTTCCTAGTTTTTTGTTTCTCCTCTCCTTCCTATTTAGCAAATTCTCCGTTTATTAGTGTCATTGATTTGTTACGAGATTCCGGATTCCTATGGTTTCGGGAAAAAATATTCAATCGTTGTGAAGCGAGGTTTGAGTTACGTCATCGTTGTTTACGCGGCCTGGAGACCTCGCAAGCTACCTTCATCCGTTTTTTTTCCTGCTCGCCGACAGATATGTTTTTGCTCACGTTCTCTCACACGTGCGGCTATGCGAGTCCACGCGGTTACTTTTACGATCTTCACTCTTTTTTTGGTCAGGTACGAGTTATAGAGGTCGGGGTATTCCAGGAGACATTACCTACTCCCCATCCCAGGTATACTCGATCCATTCCTTTAAATTCGATTGGGAAGCACACGGAGTAATCGCGTGCCAGTTATCTTCCTTGCCTCCTCGTGTACTTGTTCACCGTGCGAACGGTAGTCCTATTTTGAGTTCATCCCACGCGGAAAGAAATGATTCATCCAGGCGGGATATAGTGAGAACGTTGTCTCTAGCACCCTCAGCTTCCCGAATCCATGGGTTCATCGCACCGTTATTACCACCTGAAGCGAACCCCGATCCTCGAGTTCCCTTCGTTTGACGTGCAAGTCTCTTGCATCCCACCTAATTTCGTGAAAGAACTCCAAACTCGACCAGCGATTATCTTTTCTACATGCGTCCTAAAAAACGTGCCGTTCTCTTAACCTCTTCGCAAATATCACCCTACCTAAAATTGTTGCAATATTACGGTTGCACCAAATGTCAGTGTTCGCAAGTTTGAAAAAATTAATTCCTGCAATGTATTTCAGTTAAAGAAGAATCTGATGAAAATATTATAGTGAAATCGTTACTCCTGAGATTTGGTTTATAATTTTCCGTATCGTTTCCGCTTTCTGTTTCCAACTTGGAACTTGATTAATCTCACACCTTTATCGGACCGCCTCTCTGCCATGCGGAACTAAGCAAGTGGGATGCCATCTCGCGGTGAGACGAAAAAGTATCTCGAGGGAGAGCTTCTCTTTTAAGTCGGAATTTTTCCGGCGATATCTTGGGGCATCTATAATCAAATTTTAAGCGTTAAACTATGATTCAATGATCTTTCGGGTTGCCACATCTGTAGCGGATTCTTCTTCATAAAAGAGTTACATCACAACACATATGCGTATCGTGTCTAAGAACATTCATGGAAAGTTTGGTTATAGCCTAAACTTCGCACAACCAAAGATTAGTTGCAGCCTAAGTTTTGATTTCATCAGTAAATCTGAAATCGTATTGATAGTGAGATGGGCTTCCAGTATTAAATAAGCTCTTGGTTATCTTGCATATAAATTTTCACTTCTCTAGGAGATGACCGGCAACGATAAACTGATCTGCTGGACTTCGGATAGAGGTCGAAGGCTACAACAGATCACCGAATACAATTCCACTGACCGTTTTCTACGTCTCGATTTCACGTTTTGCTTGATAGTCCGAATTTCAACAAAAAATCTTTCCAAACAAAAACCCGGGACTTTGCTTCTCCAAACAGGTTGTCAAGGGCATAAATTCGTTTCCATGATCATCACACATATAATATATGGTGATGTTTCAAAATCTTACGTTGATTAAACATTACATCTTCATATGTGAAAAAAATTCGGAAGAAAAAGTGGAAGACATCTCTTGTTCTACTTCTGAGTTAAAAATTAAAAATAATAAAGTTAAAAAATATAGCATAAAATAATGTAACGATCTATTGTGGATTCATTTATTCTTTTGTGTCCTATCAACCATTATGCATTGCCACGTGATTTATAATATGTTCGTTTACGAAAAAAATGTTATTTTGATTGTTTATCGCTCTTGTACAAAATTATTAAAATAAATAAACTTATAAATTAATAATCACAATTATTTGCATTGAATATTATTTCTAATCATCATGATATTTTTACTTACACAAAAAAATATTTTGTATTTTGTGTGTGTGTGTGTGTATTCTAAGCTATCAGAAAATATATTAAAATAAATTACTTACAGTTTTTGCACTTGCACTTTTTGATCAGAGTCTCGTCCTTAATGTCCTCATGGCAAGCTTTGCAGTAAAACCACGCCCTATACAAATGAAAATATTAGTAGTTGTTATTTACAAAATGTAAATTTTCTTATTGATATAGTTTTTTATTTAATTAAGCATTTATAACATTACTAACATACAAAATTAATTGAAAACTAGCATTGTCTCAAAATAAATAGTATCGAAAATAGAAAAAGTGTCTTTATCAAAAGTCGTGGCAGAGACTCGAGGCCAGTACATTTACAGCGGCCGCGACTCTTATTATTTGAAATCAAGTGATTTTTAACAGATTTTGTCCAATCCAAATTTTCAGTAATTAATATCAAGAGACACGACAGTGTCTTGATGTCAAGTAATGAAAGAAAGCGAACGTAGTTTGTCCGATCTGAAGCGAGAGACTGACGTGTCTATTATGTTTAAAATTGAAGTAATAAAAAATTTTTCGTTATTCAATTGAAAATACCTCTACAATTACTTAATTGCATTACTTAATTGCAAATATAACAGTTTCTACCTCCCCGAAACCAATTTTTTTCTTTCCAATGGCGTTGGATTTATTACGATCCGTAGCCTCCTTATATACGCATTCATAATTTAATAGGGTCAAAATTAACGATTTTTTTTCAGCATTTTTCAAATAATTCGTCTTTTGTCAATGAGACAGACATATGGATGACACGTGAGAGCGAGAGAGACAGGGATAAAAATATAAATAGATTGAATGTCGCACCTAGATATATCTATTGCATCGTAATATGTATGTCAAATAAATTGATTTGACGTTTTGAAAAGAGGTTCCGATACTTTTGACATTTTCGAAAGAGGTTGACATTTTTTTATTAATAAAAAACTTTTGAAATTTACAAAAGAGGTTCATCAACTTTTGACATCTTCAAAATAAAGCTTGAAAACTCTTGATATTTTTAATAAGTTAAGAAAAAAACTGGAAAAATAACAATGATAAAGAAAAAGTAAAATGAAGATAGAAAAAGGAAATCATTATCAATTTTAATTATTATTAAATTTATAATAAATTTAATAATAATTAATAATAAATTATTTATTATTAATATGTATAGAGAAAAATTACTATTTTTAATGTGTTCCCTCCTAACCATATATTTTTCCATAAAATATTTAAACACTTCACATCTCTATGCAAGGTGTCCCACTACTACAGCTCGACCTCCGGGATTTGAAAAGTGCTAGGTGTCACAAGTAAAATGCATTTTGATTTTTTGCAATCCGTCAATTTTTCGAATTGTTATCGATTTTTTAAGTTTTCAATTTTCGACCAACCACGCGCGGCCGGAGACAGAGCCGGCCGCAGCCGGCTGTAGAGAATGCGCGTAGTGGGGGATCCCAACGCTCACCACTCCGCTGGCTCATTGGGCCGCCTCCTTTAAACCAGTCTACCGGGCACCCTAATCGTGCAGGCGTCTCGAGCATACACGCACTAATTTTTTTATTTTCAAAAAATTCAAAATTTTTTAAAAAATTTAAAATTTTTCACAAAGTTCAAAATTTTTCAAAAATTCGAAATGTTAAAAAAACTTCAAAATTTTTAATTTTTTGAAAATTTTGAAGTAAAAAATTCACAACCCGAGAAAAAATTATCAGATCAGATAACATCTGATTATATCTGGATTATACAGGGTGTGTCGTAATTAGATGTCATGCCTTAAAGGACATGTAGAAGAGCATAATCTAGAGCGAATGCATTTTGTCCGATGAAAATCCTTTG
>JAPYYW010004068.1:0-19127 GCA_030522545.1 Cremastinae sp. A BG-2022a
GACAAGTGAGAAAAACATAATAATTTGTATGCGATAAGTTTTTTTTAACTCACGTTACAGAAAAATTCAAATACGTAACTGAAATTTAAATAATTTTAACCAAGCGCGCACGACAATTTTTATTTAACACTCATTAAATTTTATAATAAATCTTAAACTAAATTGTTGAAAAGCCGATACTTTTTTATAGACATTTTTGAAATGCATAAAATTATAAAATGAAAAGTAAAATTTAACTTATATTATATATTCATAAAATTTAAATTTTGCCTATTCTGTTACACATCAAAATTTACTAGAAAATCTGGTAAAATTTTCTATCTGAAAAAGAATTTTTTTATTTTCGTGAAATGTACTCGGTATTAATAACAAATTTTCAGGATTGTCATATGGTTACCGATACTGCACGGTAATTTTTAATATTTAATTCTCTCCGTGCATGAATCTGAACTTTATAAATTCTTCATCAAAAAACAAAGTGATCATTTCTTACAAAATTAAGAAAATATACTTTGATCGTATTATTCATCTGCATAAAATAGAATTATCATTGATACAATTATATAGATTTGTCTGAATGATCGAACTATCGTTTTCATGAGCAAAATTAATTTTTTTCTTTTACAAGTTATACATATTTCAACCGATTTTCCCTTAAATTCTGAAAACTCGTCTCCCAAGATTCACATGCGGCAATCCTGAGATTTTCTCTTCCTTCTCACTGAATCTTACACTGATTAGCACACAATGATGGCACTGGAGATGACTAACGTGAACGCGAACACTTGCGCACATTATTAATTTCACGTCTCGTCACGCATCTCGCATTTTTCGCTAAATTTCACCAAAAACATAATTCCGCGGCGTTCATCCACGTGGATATTGCATATAGGAAGAGAGATACTTCAAACTGAATTTACGAGAAAGGGCAAAATTTCTCCGATCGAGAAACCGAAAATCGTGCCGAGAAACCGATTGTGTTGGCTAGCTTTTACTCCTTGGCATTTATCACCGGTCTGTCGTGTGACAGGCTCATTAAAGTCTCGTGAAAAAAAAAATAAATAAATATCTTTCGGCCCGGAGAAACAGACGAATGGGATTGAGGAACGGGCACGAGCTATCTGGAGTTTTGAATACAGGAACGCTCGAGGCTCCATCTTCGACATCCGCTGGCCTGTAACGCCATCGGAGAAAGTAACCCCGACCATTTTCTCTATTATCGGCTTCTTTCTCTCGTGCTGTATTGCTTTTCTTATTGACTTCGAATTCGCCAATCACGGAAAACCCGCTCGCGAGACCAACTTGGGACATTTATTTTCAAACGTTTCTCGTCATCTCTTTTTTCGCTGATATACCATAATCGGAAACGAACTCGATGTTTCGTCATCCAAAGTCTGCAAGAAAGTTCGACTTTCCTATATGCATTGACATCACAATATAAAATATATACAATGTATATCAATATTATTTTCGTACTACGATAATAGATTTTGTCATAATATGATAACTGTACGAAATATTTTTAAATTAATTATATTTTATGTATAAGTATAAAAATACGTTTATGACAGAATGTATATTTAAAATATTTTTAAATATAATAATCTGTATAATTGCTACTTTTATGGTAAAGGACATTAATATCAAAATACTTGAATTTTCAGATACTTTTTGCCCAAATTGTCTGATTTTTTAATTTCAAAAAAGTGCACACATTCGAATAAATTTTATTATTTTGAATGATTCTGGTTTCTTTCCAATTGGATAATAATTGTTTCCATGGTGAAGATTTTTGCATATCCATACAAATTGGGACAAACTGACGCTATCAAGTTTAGGACGGATGATAATGGAACGAATTTTTTTTTCATGACCTATCGAAAGGGTATCACAAGACATTTCCAAAAATCACTGACTGACCTGAATCCGATAATTCCTGGCGATGCTGTAGTCCCAGGAATTCAAACATACTTTTTATCAATAACTCTGGAACGCTTCAGCCAATTTCGATAAAATTTGTCACAGTGTCATTTTTAAGGGTTACAATCAGCCTGATGGTAATAGGGTTAATAAGAAAATTGAACAATTTGAAAGAAAAATATCCGAAAATTCAAATGTCACGATATTAATGCCTCTTATACTGAAATACTGTGTAAACTGAAATTTATCATAATTCTCAAATTGTGAATTCACTGAGAAAAAATTTAGTCCAGCCAATTAAAAAGGTTGTAATGGAATTTCAAAGTCTGGAGAATTACCTGAAAATATAACGATTCGATAGAAAATAAAATTAGCTTTCCAATAAGCACGAAATTTATATAGATTATCGAACTTTCTGTGAAGAAAAATACATTTGAAAATTACAAATTTACACGGTGATTTTGCTTCGCGTATGGGGTATGAGTATTCATTTGAGCAATTAACACATACAGACACTAGAGAATTACATGAATTTTTTATATAGTGTTTCAATATCAACATAATTTTATTGATTATTGATATCAACAAAAAAAATGTGGCGTAAATCGAACAAATGAGAAAAATTTATCGACTTTATCGACAATTCACTGCTTTTAATCTCTTTCGAATATTCGAAAATAATCTTCTGAAACACATTAAAAGAAGTGAATCTCGTATGAAAAAGTAAATAAAATACAGCTTTCTTCAAATTGAGGTTTTTTTAATTTTAATTTTAAAATAGATATTGTAATTGTAGTTTTAATTGTACTTATAATTGTAATGTTATTGGCTATACTTTAAGTTACAACCTTAAATACATTAAGACTAAAAAGTTTATTTGATATAGCACTTATTTAGTTGAAATAATTGCATATTAGTTTTAAAAAAAAGAATTTCTTTGATCATCCAAAATATTGTTAAATTTGCAGAAAAATAAGAATGAAAATTTTGTCATACCCGACAAATTTTTTAATGATTTTCAACAAAAAATTTTTATCATTGTACTGATAGCAATCATCTCGCATGATAGCTCGCATAAAAGGAATCAAATAAATCAATTTCAAAAGTTGTTTTCGTTTGAAATATCGAAAAAAAAAAATATTTTTCTAATTATCGATTTCTCCTCAGAACATCGGAAGCTAATTTTTAATACAGGGCGATGAAGAAAATTTCTCTCTCGAAGTATAGTTTGCATAATTTCGTTACAAGCGGGTGACTCGAGCGCAACGTTCGTGTAACACGGTTCTCTTGAACGCTCGACGCAGGCAATGAACTCATTCTTCCTGCCGTGCTGAACAAGTGAATGCAGGATAGTCGTAGCCTTGTGAGCTAGCAATGGCAGGGACAAAAAATACTGCAGTGAAATGTGAAAATGTATTTCAGCATAATTTTTTTGATTCCTTATATCAAACTCGGAGAAATTTTGTTGCTCCCATAACCAGTTTGGGACACACTGAATTTCCGAGAGTAAAAAATAATAGCACGATAGTGAGCTTATCACCGTTTTGCTCGTTTTCAAACCTGAAATTGTTGGTGCACATAATATGAATAACATCACTGATAAATATTGCATGCAAATATTAATAGATAAATCGTTTTATTAGGTCCTAGTAAAACTTTGAGAATAAAAATGACAAAAGTACACAAGTAATCTTAATGATCTAATATAATTTTACAGAAATAAAGACATATTTATAGACATATTTATTTTCATATATATGGAATAAATAAAAATCAAATACGTTTTCAACGCTCATTATTATTTTTTCGATTAATTTTGCAGTAAAATAATATTCATGGATGTGAACGTCATTCGCAGTTTGTGCCCTTTACAAGTTTATCAACAGGACCAGACAAGATTCTGAAGTTGACTTCATTAAAATCCATCGCATTATTCATGACCAGCTGATAACGATTTGTCATCACGTACAAATATTCCTTTCTGTTTCCCACAATTTTCATGCCACTGGCGAATTGAAGAGTCTCCTCGTCAGTAACAAATTGTACCTGAAAAATAAAGTTCGAACTTATAACGATGGCTTTTATTGGACAGAGCTAATAAAAATCTATTTTATTTTTCTAATAGAATCAAATGAGCTTTCAATCTAGATGTACGTTTTGAAGTATAGTAAATTCGATCTGTTATTTGACATTAAATCTATTATGAGAACCACGTATACAATAAAAGTGAATTTATAAAAAAATAGTTACACAAAAATTTAGCAACTTTTTGAGTCAGAGTCTGAGTTTTATGAATTGAACATCAAAAATTTACTTTTTACTGGGATTGTCTGGCCCATATTCTTAAAAATGAGTAAAAATAAAAATGACTGATTTATAATATATTTTTTTTATTTTATAAAAAGTAAATTCTTGACGTTAGATTCGTAAGATCTAGACTCTAGCTTTTGCTTAAAAGTTGCCAATTTTTCAAGTCTAAGTTCGACTATCAATCGGCAAATTGAGCATATTTTAAAAATAATTTTAACATTTTTTATTGTTTAAACAAACAAATTAAAAAAATTTTGAAATTACTATTGATACAAAAAGAACACTACTATGAATATAAAAAAATTCACAATAAACTCATATTTCTAAATTCGTATTCAGCGCAAATTTACGAATTCTCCATAAGATCCAACTCTCGAACCATTCAGTAAAACAATTTCAAATCTGATACTAATTTTTTTCATATGCTGAATAACGAACTATCAAAACTATATATTTAAATTTTTTTCATATTTTAAATTTTATATTTAGTACAAGTTTATGATTTCTCCATAACAAGCAATGTTAAATTTCAACTATTGGAGTTTGGTAACTCTCGAACCATTCAATAAAATGATTTCAAATTAGGCACAATATTTTTTTAGATGCTTGTAAACAAAATATCAAAAATTTGTCAAATTCTCATATTTAAAAAAATATTAATCGAAAATACTTACATTATTGTCTTCATCGAATGGTTTGCGGTTATTCCAGCAAATCAGTGATTGATCACTGGACGAACTATAAAAAAGAATTCCTTTTCTCGAGAACACTTGGGCGGCCGATTGGCTGGGTAATTCGTACGATTCGTTGCGATATTTAAAAACAGAATAACGGCGCTGATAATTTTCCAGATTCCTCAAATTTGTACTAAACATGGAATACGAAGCAAGCGGCCGATAAAATAAACGACGATTATTCGAATTTCTTTGCCTGGGTTCAATCGCCATGCCCAAGAGCCCATCGGCGAGATAAAAACTCTGACCCGCGATTGAAAAAGTCGCGGCCGATGGATCTGCGTCAAATGATTCAGACTCGATTCTGTACAATTTTTCACCCTTCCATACAACCATACCATAACCTTCGACATCGGCCATGTAAACTTTTATTTTCTAGAAAAATAAATTTGTTGTTATAAATTTATAAAATTATTTAAAATAAAATTGTTATTTTCGTGCAGAAAACAAATTAATTACTCGAAGATTTACGCAGTTACTGTCATGGATATCCACCACAGGTGTTACAAGAAGACCAGTTCCATTCGAGTTTGTCGCGTACTCTTGTGAAATTTCAATCACTCGCACCAAACGGTTGTCTTGCAAAGAAAATATCCACAATTTCGCCGGGCAAACTTGGTCGTCATCAATTTTCCCAGTGTCGAGAACCCAGAGTAAATTACAAGCTATCTGAAAATTTTCAAGCCAAATTAAATATTACATATTCATATATTTATGTTCACGGTACAAAAAAAACGTTTCTTACGAAATACACGATCTAAACAAATTGGAATTTATGATCTGTTAAAAGCTTTTATTACTTTCCAAATATATTCCCATCTCTTTGACGTATCATTTACCGTAGATCATATAACTAACACTATTTTGATAAAACTAAAAAAAAACAGCGACGTAGAAAGAATCATTAAGGTAGTTTGATAGCAAAAACTCTGTTTATGTGAAATAAACTTGAAAAAATTATATGTTTTGAAGAAAAAGAAAACAAATCGAATGAATGAGTTGAATGATTCTACCGTTCAGTTTCTGACGTATTTGAAGTTAAAGTTCAGCGATTTCCCCATCTAAACACGTGTTAATGGAGTTCGATAGCAAAAACCGTTTAATTAAGAAAATTGTAAAAAAATTTTTATGTTTTGTAGAAAAAGAAAATAAATTGAATGAAAAAAAAATTGAATTATTCTACCGTTTAGTTTCTAAGATTTTTAAAGTTATAGCTTCGGGATTTCCCCATCGAAACGTCACAAAAAAACTATCCATAAAAATAACTTGAAAACGACATTTAATTATGAAAAAATAAAAAATGTTAGGATACGACCTACAAAAGCTGTACAAAAAAGGCAACATGATATATCATCTAGTTTTTGAGAAAAAAAAATCATTTTAGTGGAAATTTTTTATTTTTTCCATTTTAGAAAAAATTGAAAACACTCTCGAAGTTCAATACAATTGAGAAAAAATTCATTAATAATAGCATAATTATTTATCTTCTACGATTATTAATAATATTTTCAAAAATTCGTAATGTTCTACTTTTTTATGGACACTAATTTTTCGTGAAGGAGAATGCCCCCTTTTTTATACGACATTTAGCTATCGAATATTACCTGTAAGCTTCCGGGAAGAATCATTATATTAAAAAAAGCTATACCAGTGATAGAGCTGTTAACTGCTTTTTAAATTTAATTATATTTATCGATATTAGAATATTATTATATAAGAATATTAGAATATTAGAATATTAAAACATTAGAATGATTTTCAAATGATTTTTCTTCGCAAGGAATGAGTACATGATCCAAAAGAAAAATCACGTCCAATTGTTGTAAATGTCACACTCTGTACACGAAGGACGTAATAAGTGGATTTGCTTTTCTCATATATTTATATAGTGTAAAAAGCATAAAACATTAATTTGGAAAATGATGAAACATTAATTTTTAAAAATCTTCTGCTACATACAGCAACCCTGTAGACTCCGATAATGCCTTGACAATTATTGCTTGATGAGTTGTGCCATTTCCAACTAGGATAAGGTTTGAGTAGCGGACCACCAGGTCCCTCTTTTCGAGAAATCGTGTTCAGAGACGCCGGCACACCTTTCGATTTTACAACCGTCACGAAAACTCTGCCATCTATAGATAACAAAATTACATATTAAAATATAGATGTTATAAAACGTTGAAATCATCCATGTTTACCAAGTGTTTTTAAACTTTTTCATTTCTTTAATGAAAAAAGTTGATCTCGAAATAACACGAGTTGTACTGTGATATCCCAATTTATGAAAATCACTTTTGTATCTTTATCTACAATTTTGAAGAAAATTTAATAATTTATATCACATATTTTCTCCAACCTAGTCCATTAAAATTATATTACTTTTTTTCCTCAAATATTTGAAATATGTATCTAGAATTTTGTTTTTTGAGAAAATTTGAGAAAAACACACGTTTTCATACATTAAAGAGGATCTGTGCATATTTTTAAGAAAATCTATCTCAACACGGTTTTTGCAATTGTACTATTGTACTAACTTATGAACAAAATACCAAAAATTTATCAAATTTTCGTATTTTTTTAAATATCGCTAATACATCCTCCAGGAACTAAACCACTGTGAACTCGCGAAAAGAGGATGCATTTTTACAATTTTTTTCAAGAAAACGATGAATTTTTTTATTTTATAAGTACTGATATTCATTATACGCATATCGAAGATGATTTACAAATTTTTTTATTCGAATCTTAACAATAATTTTACGATGTGCGTCGCTTTTAGACGGACGCTGCAACGAAGTTGCTGGTGAGTGGTTGACAGCAAAACAGTCATACGGTTCATATAAAAAATTTAAAAAAATATTCATAGACACTAGATTTATATCTATACATGGCACCACATTGGGGATTTTCGATATCTAAAAAAATGACGGACAAAATACATTGTTTTTCGAAAAAAAATAGAAGAAGGCCCTTTATCAAACAAACCCCTACGTGGCGCTATATAGATTGGATTTACGAACATTTTGAGATTTGATTTATGCAAATCGGAGGAATATTTGTTTAGATATGCTGTAAACCAGATTGAAATTGTTTGATGTTTCATATAAAATGATGTATCTCCGTGAATTTTACGAATTTCTTTAGAAAATTTGGTGAGAGCATTCTCAACAAATGTATATACCTTTCAGAAAATAAAAGAAATAAAAATGAAAAAAAATTATATGTGGTTTGGTGCCTTAAGTACAATGCCTTACCTGGAGCTCGGTCGACATCGAGGGGAATGTTCGCTGTATAATCGTATTGATTAGCATTAACTGCATCAGTTTTTTGCGAATCGCTGATCCAGTCATAATCGATGTATTTCCAGGAGTAAACAACGTCGAGATTCGCGTTAGCCGCAACGATCGAACACACGAGAAGTGTTAAAAAAAATTTTAGGGTCATTTTTACCGATAACGAAAAGTTACATTAATTATCTAAAATATAAATAAAACGTCAAACAATAGACGAGATCCGACAAGATTGAGATCCAGGCATCAAAGCCGTCGAGTCGAAGCGCGACTATTTATTTCTTTTGCTCATGAAAAATGTCGCTTCGTGAAATATTGAACGTAAAAGTTGATTCCGTACGCAGTTTGGAAATATAAATTGTTAGAATGTGAAAAATGCAAAAAAATGCATCACTTCGACCAAGTTCTGTGAAGCGATCGTTTTAGTGACGACATGGATGCACACTTTTCGTGTTTTTTTTCCATGAAACTCATAAATTTTTTATACCTCGCGCTTTGAAATGTTGCAGATAACGGAAATTCAAATCGGAAATTTTTTACGCTTATCTTGCAAATGCTTGTTACGTTGTCGAAACAAAAAGCAATTTTTCTTTCTTATCAACTTTGTTATTGCTGAAATTATAGTCCCTTGTTTTTTTTTACATACGTTGTAGAGTAATTAAACGAAAATAAGAATTGCACATCAACGACTGAAAATCAGTTGTACTCTGAATACCCAATGTTTATCATATATAGTGATCTTACATTCAAAATTGCATATGAGCAATTTCACCTCAATTTAAGGACGATTTAACACTCTCAGATTATGGAATTTTTTTTTCGTTTTGAAGTTATTTGAATCCCATTTTGTTTTTTTTACTTAGAATATAATGAATTTAAAAAAAAGCAAAGGAGTCCTATTGAAAGGAAATCCAGTACTTCAGCTCAAAACAGCCAAAAAGCCACTAGAAAATGTTTTCTTAATTTTTAATTTTTTTTCCAAACGTAAATTTAAAAGAAAAAACAAAAAAATTACCACATATTAAGTTACGATTTCGTAATTATTGTAGAAGCTATGAATCTTTTAAGAATTTAACTAAACTTCGGTACGCGTTAAGATAAAGGGCTAAAAAATGGCATAATCACTTTATTTTGTATCTACCATAACGTATTAAAATATTTAAAAAATCGAAAGGATCATTGTGAAATCATCTTTAAATTGAGATGGAATTGCTCATATACTATAATACTGATAATTTTTGAAGAATTTCAAATTTCAAAATTATTTTCTTATCAGGAAATTCATAAGAAAGTTATTAAAATCAATCATTGCGTAGTTATATTTACATTTCAATAGAGGTGACAAATTTTACATTAAAAATCAGCTTATACTTTCGAAATATTGGTCAACAAAGGCTATATGGGTACGAAACGATAAGAAAGACACAATATGGGAACGATGTTTTTTTATTAGCTATATGGTTTGTATACAATATGTATTGGTAAAAATGAAAAAGGTACACGTTGAGTCGTACAGAAAATATTTCTGTTTATCATCCAAGTAAATTTTTTTTAAATATAGTATTCTTTATAATTACACACATATTGACAATTCATATCGCACACATTTTGCTATTTTTCTGATAAATTCCGCTTTCGCAGATTTATAATTTTTTGCTTGTCTGATTAATCTCTTACAATGTTCTTATCATTCATCTCTTTTTTTGTTTTCTTACTTTCGCTTCAAATTTTATTTTTGTTTATGGCATAAAATTGCTTTTTATACAAAGCTAACAAAAAATAAAAGTAAATGGAGTCCTTGGTTACTATTATGGTGGTTTCAGCATTAGCACATATTTCTGTGAAATTGCATATAAATTTTTGTACGTTCACTATTAGAATCAAATTTTTATTTTCAGACACCGAATATTTCAAATTTTTATAATATTTACCAACGTAATATTAATATTCCATATTAAAAAATTGTTCAATGTTTGCAAACATGTAAGAAAATACAATAATTTTGTCAGTTTATTGTCTAAAATACACCTCAGATGAATGTGATTTATCTTCAAAACGTGATAAGTACGCAAAGAATTTTTTTAAGAATAAGAAGAATTGTTTTGGGAATATCGAAAAATTATTTACATCATTTAATAAATCTTGTCTTTTTGCGACGAATTTTTTATGATGGTGAATTTAATTCTGACAAACACGATTTTTTTAAATATTTTTTCAAACAATTCCGGAGCATTCATCAAGATTTAATTACTTACTAAAACTCTCATAATTTAAGTATCAAAGAAGACGATGTTATCATTGTTAATGCTAGATACTTGACATTTCGTATTTCGAACCAAATGGCTAATATCAGCAACCTGTATACGGAAATTCTTCTGATTTGGATCAATTGAACCAGTCATTACTTTCTGGAACGATACCGTTATAACCCAAAGTTCCTGTTCATTGCTATTTTTCGGCGACACGATCTAAAAAAGTCACAAGAAATCAAAAATTAAAACAATAGTATTAGTATTTTCTATTCTTTTTTTTTAAATTACCATATTGTTTCGTACTGTGGTAATAATTCAGAAATTATCTGCGTATTTCATGCAAAACATCTTTCATGTCAATAGATCAATAACTTAACCAGGATGGTAAAATTTTAAATGAAAAATTAAACAAACAAATCTCGATAAATTTTTAAATGGCAGTTTTAAATTTATTTATTTTTACCTTCAATCCTGAAGCAAATTGTAAAGTTTCTCTGTTCACAACAGGGATTTCCAGATTCCTGCCTCCAAATTCTGGATAATTCCTGCTGTTCCAGCAACCAATCGCCGGTTCTGACATTAGACCGTAGAACAGAACACCATCACGGTCCATCGCTTGGGCTGCCGACTGAGAGGATCTTTCGCCCTTAAAAGGCTTGAAATCTCTCGGGGCCGCTACAGAATTGTGTTCGAACAAAGTGAAATTTCTAAAAAGAAACAAAACCCAAAATTCATACAAATTTTTTCACCCTATTTTTTTAAGGACGTATGTGAAACAGACAATCTCAGCAAAAAGTAAATTCTTGATGCCAAACTCTATTGTTTGCTAAAAAGTCGCCAATTTTTTAAGTATTAATTTGACTATCAATTGGCAACTTTAGCATATTTTAACAATAATTTAAACATTTTTTATAGTTTAAATAATTAAACTTAAAAAATTTAGTAAAACGTTTTGAAATTACTGTCATTACAGAATGACCACTTCTACGAATATATTTATAAAAATTCATAAGAATCTCATATTCTAAAATTTATAAGAAAAAATGTCAAATCTCAGCGACTTTGGAGTTTGATAAATCTTAAACGAATCAGTAAAACAATTTTAAATTTGGTCCGATACATTTTCATGTACTCAAAAACAAAATACCAAAAATTTGTCTAAATCTCAAATTATAAAAATTATCGTTCATACATCCTCAAATCTTATTTAAAAGTATTAAAAAAAAATTAAAAATAAATAAAGGTACCTAATGATGGAGGTCGAAACGTAGGACTCGACACGGCTGGCGAGTGAGTGGAAGTACAAAATTCGATCGCCGTTCATTTGTCTCGGGCCAAGAGCGAGTCCGAAAAGACCGTCCATGAGATCGAAAGATTCTCCATTTATCTCAAATGTTCCATAAGGTGGATACGGATAAAACAAGTTATTGGTTATCCTCCAGGATCGGGAATTTGCGTGATCGTAAACGATGAGACCGAAACCAGTGACGTCAGCGATGTAAACGAAAACATCGTTACACGTACCGCGCTTGTCTACGATCGGCGTTACATAAAGCGAAGCGTCACTGTATTGCCTCTTGGGAAACGTGTACGAGCTCAATTGACGATCCGTTTCTAGCGAATAAGAGACAAGCTTCGGCGGACATACTTGATTTTCACCCAATTTTCCAGTATCCATTATCCATAATCTGTCACAGCTGTCGATCTGTTTAAATCATATTTTTATGAAAAAATATTTATAAAAATTAATTGAAAGATACTTTTTAAGCTAGTTATATGGTTTTATCGTTTTCTTAAGAATTCATTGAAAATATACACACATATACATATTTGATATGGCATACATATGTGTATCAAATTTTACGAGGATTCACCACGTACACTGAAAACGAAATTTGGTTGATTCAACAAAATGTTTGTTTCAATACGTTCAACGATATTATTTTGCAAATTAAACTAAATCCTTGGTTGATTTAACTGAAGTTTAATTATTTCAAATAAACAAGTGTTGTTTCGACTAAATCTGCTCTCAGTATAGAAATCGAGACATTTATTGCTAAAAATTCCAATTTTTGGTACTCTCTCATAAGAGCCCGTGTTAAATATTATTGCAATTTTAAATCCTAAATATCTTCAATTTTAGATATGGTGAATCTTCTTAAAATTTAGCATAGCTCTTTATTATACTTCAAAGAAGCTTTCCGTAGTTTTTAATAAAATTTGGATGACAATGAATTTTGAGTATGTTGTTCTTGAAACAATCTCCAACAAAAAATCTACGTAGTGAAACCTCTTGAAATTTAATATACAATTGCACATTCTATCAAAGGTGTCTGCAAATTTTTAACAAAATCCTAAGAAAACGATTTTTTGATAGATCTGTACCTTAAGGATATACATATGAGTGATATTTTTAAAACTATGAAAATTTGATAAATGTTTGGCATTTTTTCGTAAGCATATAAAAAAATGTTGTTCCAAATTTGAAATCATTCTACTGAATGGTTTAAAAGATACGCCAAAGTTATTGAGATTTAACATCGTTTCTCATGGTGAAGAATTCGTCAATTTGCACTGAATACAAATTTTTTAATACATACAGTAATAATTATACAAAGCGTTTTGTGGCATCTTTTTTTATCATTCCGAAGGTGTATTAAACGTGTGTTCGCGAAAAAATAAACTGAGTCATTTTTTTTGGACCACCCTAATATAGATGTACTTTTGCATGTATCGTACTAACTATATGTAATCAAACTTTTTTTTCTCAGAACTGTTTATTATCTGGTATCATAAATGTACTTCAGCATCAGAGTTTCTCTCACGAGAAATAAACTGCAATTAGATATAAAACTTTTTTTTAAATGATCTGACAGAATTCAACGAGCTGTTACTTTACATTTATCACGGAAGTTCGATATAATCGTAAGCGTGACAATCCTGTAAAAAGAGGGATAAATGAAAATGTTTTTTTTATAGTTACCGCAACTCTGTAAACACTGGTAATTCCTCTGCAAGACCCACCAGGCGTCTGCATCTCCCAGTTTGGATACGGAGCGATTAAATGTTTGTTTTTAGAATTTGTCTTTATGTAACCAATAGTAACAGGTACTCCATCCTGGAACCTGGGTACCGTAATGAAAACCTTTCGTCGATATTCACGATTGTCTAAAAAAGTTGAAAGAGAGATTGTTTAAGGTATTACATCTACGAAACGATTTTTTTTCGAAATTTGTTTAAATTTTGCATAATCTATGTATCTTTGATGCCACGTGCATATATGTGTATCAAAATTGAAGAAATTTCTTACTGCATAGAATTCGAGATATTCTTTATTGAAAATCACAATTTTTTTCTACTTTCCCATAAGAGCACGCGTTAAATGTTGCGATTTTCAACTCTAAATGCCTTTCAAGAAGTAGAACTTCTTCAAATTTGTTACTGCTTTTTATAGTACTTCAAAAAAGCTTCAATTTTTTTTTAATTCTAAAAAATGTTTTTCCTAATTTTCATACATACGTATCAAGTACAGATCACCTTGGATGACCTTGAATTTTAAGTATGTCAATTGTGCATTGTGCAGAATCCTAAGAAAACGATTTTCTGATAGAACTACCTTAAGGTACAGTTTGAGCACTACGGTAAAATCGATACCGTGTACTTGAGGTCAATTTTGGTTTGTTTTTTTCTCGGAACCAACTGATTTTTGAGTTTAGGTTTATTGACACGTGAAAATCGTGAAAAAATAACCGTATACTTATTTTAAAAAACGAAGAGAAGTTTTTTTTAAGTACTATATAGCGCTGTACAAAATTTCAAGAAGTTTCACTCATAATGGTTTGTTATTTCGCCTTCAGCGTATTAAAGAACTTGAATTTGAACTTAAATAAAATTTAAGATCATTTTGCTGAATTGTTTAAGAGTTATAAATCTTCAAAGTTGCTGAGATTTAACGTTACTTCTTATGAAGAATTCGTAAATTAGCACTGAATACAAATTTGAATATGAGATACTTGCGAATTTTTTAGATATATTCGTAGTAGAGTTTATTTTGTACACGCAGTAATATTAAAATTTATTACTAAAATTTTTATATTTAATTATTTAAGCAATAAAAAATGATTAAATTATTGTTAAAATATGCTCAAGTTGCTAATTGATATAAAAATTGGCAACTTTTTAGAAAAAGCCAGAATCTGATTTTTACGAATTTAACGTTAAACAGAATTCACTTTTTTTCTAGAACTCTTTGTCTCATACATTCCTTATTAAACAAATTGATTGAAATTTCAAATAGTTATGAAAAATAGCATACAGAGAATTTTACAAACAAATACTTGTATATATATATATATATATATATATATATATATATATATTACACGAACTTGGATAATAAATGTCGACGTCTATCGGAACTGGACGACCCGGTATGAAACTTCCGGATTGTATCTGAGCTTTTCGTTCCGCTTGACTCGGGAATTCGAAGTCCAGGGACGACCAAGAGTAGACTTCATTTAACGACTTTGGGTGAGCGTTCGTCCACGTTAATGCGACGGTCAAAAGGAAAAGTGTCGAAAATATCGACGTGCAGATCAAATTATTGGACACCATCTCGCTGCGAATAAAGATTGAAAAAGTTCATTTATGAATATCTTTCATGCAGGCACTGTCGTAAATGCGAGTGAATAAGTACTCATTCATATATACGTACGCTCGATACATGATAAAATTGTTTTTCCATATGCTTCCGGTATAATAATTACACAGAACCTCGATGAATCGAATGATTGACACGCAATCAACAGTGCGAAACAATTATACTTCTTGCATTCTTTATTTGCAATGGCAATACTGATTGTTTTTACTCAAATTTTCAACCGAATGCTGCAAACTTTCACCCACAGAAAACACACAAGAGTTCTTTCACTGTTCGAAATACAAGATAATATTTAACTATGTGCAATCATTTAAATAACGTTTTTTCAGTTAAATTTAAAAAAAGTTAAGAAAAGTATAAAAGAACGACGAATAATAACAATAATCCTTCTAATGTTATTTCACACTCGTCTCGATCTTAAATCTATGCTGATAGGAGAAAACGAGTCGACGATAAATTGTGGTGGAGCCGAAATTGATCGGAGGAACGATCTTACCACTCGGACGGTCGAAGACGAACTGAGATTTTAGTTATTCTTATACAAACGATTCAACTGTTTCATAGCTACGAATATCTGCAATTCTATTACGGAATAACCGACGCTTATTCATAAAAATAAAGATTGAAACTCCGTCCCATCAATTCGAGGCAATAATGGGAATGAATATTTATTTTTTCGACTAATATACCCTGAGAAGCAATATCGGACCACGACCGTCAATTAACTTATTTTCTCGTCGGAGTATTTGGGATTTTTATCCAATCGTCAACCTCTTCCAATAATATTTAATCAACGCCATCGTTATTATTGTTGTTGCGTACTTTTAATTAAGCATGAGAAAGTATTTAGACTTACTTGAATATCTTTCTAACAGAGGAGGCTCCAGAATGCGGAGTTTCTCGAGCGATGCTCTCGTTATATTTCAAACCGTCAGGCATGTATGATTTTATCAATTGATCAAGCATTATTTACTCAAATGCGCCATCAGATATTTCATGCCTTGACTATAGAAATATGGCTTATTATAAATTATTAAAATTCAATAACTTCTTTATTTCTCACCTTTCATTGCCTATTTATCAATTTTTGTCGATCGTCCTAAATTTCTTGGTTGGACATCAAAGTGCGCATATTGAAATCGAAAAAATTGATTTATTACAACTAGAATTATAGTTCACTACGTCGTGAAAACAAAATTCAACACACTCCTGAAGTCTTCTCGATGAGTTTCTTGGCTTGCAACAATAAAAACGACAATCCATAAGAATCGAAGTAAATCTCAAACAATCCAAAAATTAACTACACGTTGAGGATGTTTGAGAGATATTTTTAAAAATTTCAGAATTTGATTAATTTTTTATATTTTGTTTTTGAGCATATGAAAAAATATTGTGCCAAATTTGAAATCGTTGTACTGACTCATTTAAAAGTTATGAAACTCCAAAGTTGTTGAGATCTAATATTGCTTCTTATATATATACATATTCGTAGGAGTATTTACTTTTATATAGACAATAATTTCAAAACGTTTTACTAAAATTTTCTTAATTTAATCGTTTAAACGATAAAAAACGTTCAAATTATTGCTTAAATATACTCAAGTTACTAATTAATAGTCAAACTAAGGCTAATAAAATTGGTAACTCTTTAATAAAAAGCAGAGTCTAGATTTTACAAATTTAACGTCAAGAATTTACTTTTTGCTAAAATATGCAATATGAGAATATTAATTTTTCCATACTTTTCGTCTTCACGGCTCTTTAGTTATCGACTAATAAAAAATTCACATATAATTTTTATCCTCTGCAGAGTTAGCCTTGATGAGTATGTTACTTTGTCTTTCAATAATACTCAACTGCGAATCAAAGAATTTCAAAAAAATAAATAAAAATACCATCGCTGCTTCACATTGAAGAGCACTTTGTGTAAATTTGACTAATTCCTCTTCACACCTGTTCACTTTGACATTAAGTCATCATCATCGTCAACCCTTTGAAATAATTTTTGCCTCGTGGACACTCAATGCAAAATAAATTTTAAAAAATTTTTATCAAAATTTGAACTTACTTACATCGAAAGAATATAATTATGCTATTTCGATATTTCCTCATTTTGTATTTTTTTATTACGGTGTGTTTAATTTGCGTATATTTTTTAATTAAATGAAGTTAGAAAAAAAATTTGTAATGGTATAAAAATTTAAAAAAACGAACAATATAGTTATAAAATAGATAACAAAAAGTATATAGAAAGCCAATATTCGTAAAAATTTTTTCAAATAAAAAAACATCACAGTGTGTAGTACACATAAAGTATTTATGCATGAATTGGTGGTGGTCAATTAGCATACGAAGATGCGAACGAAAAGAATTCCACATTGGCCTTGAAATGTTTGCTAATCAATTTCCATACTCTCGTCGAACTCAAATATCAATATCTTTTTTTCCCATTTTAATTTTACCGTTATAATTTTATTTTGAAAAAAAATTCTTCAATTTTTTTTAAATTGAACGCGATTTTTTAATCTTATAAATAAATAATAAAATAAAAAGATCCAAAAATCATTCGTAACCAACAGCATGAAATAAAATAAAATTATTTCTTCCATGTATAAACGTATCTCACGGGGGTTTTATCCATTGCGTTGAACCCATGTAAATATCTTTAAGATCACGAAAATGTGTATATAATTCAAAACGAAAAATTACATTTTTCAGGAATCGATACAGGAAATTGAATTGAGTGACGTAACGTGTTTTTCCCAAGACTCACCATATTTGTATATGATATGATAAAACATATCATATTTATATATGATATGACTTATGATAAAAATTTCATCTTACAAATGGTCAACTTCTAAATTAGTCATATATCATATACAATGTATTTTATAAACGTAGCTCGCATATAAAAAAATATCCCTTGGGTTAGAAATTCTTAGATACGACTAGGAAAATTTTTCATTAATTACAAAGAGGGGAATAACATTTTCGAAAGCTTGATTTAAAAAATTATTTTTTGCTAAATTCACAACTTTTAATAAGCCCTTTTCATGACTGACTTTGAAAAAAAGCCAATATCTAAAGTTGTGAATTCCATATAATAACCCAAATCTTGTTTTATTATAATAGCAAAGTTTTCTCGAATTTTATACACATTTTAAATAATATAATTATAAATTTTAAAGAATGTCTATCAAAACAATTTTTTGTGCTTTTACGTATAACGTATATATTTAATATACAATTATAAATATTTAAATACATGACAAAAGTTTTGTAGTTGCATTATCGTGGGATAATTAGCTTAATAATGTTTGAAATTCATAATAGAAATTGTAAAATGTATGACATAAGTTCTTTGAAGCTTAAAAGTTAATAGTCGGTCATTTTTCCACTTGTAAAAGCTTGTCCAAAAATGAACGAATTTTTTAATCGGTCGAACGATTTTTGTTAATTGTAAAAAAAAAGTGACCCGACTTGTTAACCGAAGCATGACCAAAGCAATCAACGAGAGTGAATCAGTTTTTGCGTTCTTGATCGTTTAAAGCGGAACTACAGATACTGTTCCTGAAAAAAGAGTGAGTTTATCATGATAGATTGGTGAAATTTAGACTCTTTATTTTTGCCAATTACTTGTCTTTCTTTTAATTTTATCTGTAATACCATACCTATAATACCATCAACTAAACAGTTGATTACACTTACTAAGTACTTTGAAAATGTGATATTGTTTAAACATTTACAAATTTGCAAGAATTTGTATAAATTTGTGCAAATTTATAAATTCTTAAAATTTAAAGGCTCGTAATTCAGAAATCGTCTAATGAATGATTTTCACACTTATCACAGAAAATTTTCATATACAGTAAGGGGCATAAAGATCGGGACACTTGGTTTTTCGAATATTTTTCGGCCAAATTGTCCGATTTTTAAATTTCAAAAAAGTACTTTCGAA
>JAPYYW010004069.1:0-12520 GCA_030522545.1 Cremastinae sp. A BG-2022a
GCTCGGAACTCGAGTCAGAGTGGGGGAAGCGCTCGAGCGAAAAAGCGGGGAAGCGTTCTTATTGAATCGTTCTTATTGGGGTAGTGAACTGTATTTTTTAACGCTTCATAACATTCGTCGATGCGAGATTATCCGCGATTTCACTCGATCCTCGTTGAATAATATTCACGCTCTGATAAACGATACGCAGCGCAAAAACCGTGCCGACTCTATAAATAAATATCTCGTTTCGCTCGATTCCTGAAAAACATCGAGTGTATAAAGCTAATATACCTGAACTACATTGACTACAATAAAAAAAATACAATGTTGCCAAAAATTCTTTGGGTACTAAAAGCCCTGTGAACAAAATTACCAAAAAAATAATATACAAGTATAAAATACTTGTAAAAAAAAATAAATAAATAAAATAAGATGAAGCAATAAAAAAAATGAGAAACAGGAAAAGGAGAGAGAGAGAAAGAGAAAGAGAAAGAGAAAAAGAAATGGAAGAATGTATATACGAGAGCGTAAAAAAATAAGCGGTGAGATTGACTTTTGTCAGCGAATGTGCACGCGGAGCTGCAACAGTTGATGCTGTCGCGATCCTGCAACAGGCAAGAGTGCAATCGAGAGTTGCGAGAGAGCGGTTTCCACACGGAGTGGGGTGGGAAAGGGGCGGGAAGGGGGGAGGCTGAGCGGCGAGAGGAGAGGAACCGCGGGACGTCGTCGTCGTCGTCGTCGTTGCCGTCGTCGCCGTCGACGACGACGACGACGTCGAGGCATCGAGAGTAGTAGGAAAATTCAGGTCGCGCCTTGACACACTTGCACTCGAACCACGTGCATCAGGAACGAGCCGCGCATGCGCCTCACCACGAGAGTGACGGGAGTTCATTCTGTATACATGCATCCGAGAAAGAGAGAGAAAGAATATATGTATATTTTATTCGAGCGTAGTAAATGCGCTCTGTATATGTATATGCATTTTTGCTCCGGCTTACCGGTTGCATTCGAATGCATTATCGTTCCTCGCTCACTTTTCCTCTCTTCATCATCATCTCCTTATTATTTTCTCTCTGTTCTTCTTCTTCTTCTTCTTCTTCTTCTTCTCCTGTCCATATTCTTTCGTTATTTATTGCATACTTATCACTTTTTCTCCCTTATTATCCTCGATTTTCACTAATTTTGCAAATATTCCCGCGGACGCATGTCGTCTTCTCTGTCTCGACGCTGATTTTTTCCTCGTATTTCATTTCCTAGACCGAATACGTTCGTTGACTCCCTCCGAACGAGTCCGCTTACTCGAGATTTTTCTCAGTCGACTTTTCTTTGCCGTTTCGTTGCAATAGTTTCGAGCCGCATTTTTATCAGCACGGATATTGACTCTTATTTTTTATAGATTAACAATTGTAAAGAGTCGACAATGGAGTTCTAATCAGTCGCGGGTTTCATTCACTCGATGTCGATTCACGCGATTTAGCGGGAATAAAAGACAAGCTCGTGATAGACGGGGGGAAAAAATTGTGATGAATTATCGGACGAGCCTCGCGGGAGAACGCAACGAGCGAGAATAAGGAGAGGAATTCTATATGATAACCTGAATAAAACGTGTAAGGCGCGAAGTGTGCACGAGAGAGAATTATCGGGGAAAAATCATCGCCTCGTTTGGTCGTGATTGCGCCTCCTTTATCACAAAACAGAAGAGGAGACCGAGTGAAAAAACAAGCTAGGGAGAGAGACGAAATTCTCGAGAATAAGGAAGGGAAAAAAAAGAAACACACCGCGCGCTCGGTGCACGATAAAAAATTGTGAAACGGGGATCATTTCTTTGTTTGCTCGTCGCGTCATTTCCGGTTCTCGATTCGTGGCTGCTCCGGTCACGGAAATCTCGAATTCTTTGTCTCCCGAGTCCGTATATTCCCGTCTCAAACTTTCAATTATATTCGCGAAAAGAGGAAAGTTCACGATTTCGTATGCATACTTTTAATCGACTTTTTTTTCTTCTCATTTTATCTCGTCGATGAATCGAAAGTCTCTTACGTATTTTAGATAACTCGCTCGATTCTCTCTCTTCCTCCCATCTCTTATCTTCCGTCACTCGCGAATTTTTTATTTCTCGTTACTCACGGGCTAATGTGGAAGAAAATAAAGAATGAACGCAGAATCGTCGAATCCCCCTCGGGGAATGTCGCTCCGTCCTCCTCGCCTTTCTTTTCTCTCGTCGACGTGACGCAAGGTTATCATCGACGTTGCACCGAGACGACGAGAACACATGCACGCATCGCCGTGAACGAGAGACGAAAAAAAGGAGATATAACAACGGGAGAACGAGACGAAGCAATAACGAGAGAAAAAAAACGAGAGAGAGAGAGAGAAATAATTTCGAAGTTCATAAAATTTGCGCAATCGATCGTATATACTCGGTGCAACGGACGAATTTTCTTCGATCGCATTTTAAAAGAACCAAATAAATTTTCGGGAACAGGTCGCACATTTTCCATTAATTGCCAATAAACGACGTCTGCGACGAGCCATCGGGGAATCCGCGCTTAATTTGGCGACGAGAATCATCTTGTGCAAAATCGTTGCGAAATCTGTGACACGTCGAAAAAAAAAAATTAGTACCGATTTTTGATGCATGCTTCAAACTAAATTTAAAAAATTCAAGACAAATTTACTATAAAACGATCAACAAAAATAGCAAATAAAAATTGATCCTTTTATGTGCGTTTCGCACTTTGAAAAAAAAAAGGATTACGAATCTGCGAGGATGCACCTAAATTTCGTGATAAAATGAGATTGAAATATAAACGAGAATACAGGTTCTCTCCTCGATATAGAAAATGCTCTCGTTCTCGTTATTTTTTTTTTTTCGAGAAGTACGAGAACATCCGTAGCACAGTTATATACTCAGCTTTTATAGCCATGACAGCAAAAGTCGGTAATACGAAAGGGGGAAGACAGGGGGGGTGGGGAGGGACACGGGCCGCAGAAAAGATGAAGAAAGGAACGATGAAAAAGGAAAAATAAGAAATTAAAGAGTGACGTGAAAGAGAGTGCGCCTGGATAAAAATTCACTGAGGATGTCTGCGAGCGAAAGGTGGAATCTCTTGGGTGTTTCCACGCTACTGTGGAAAGAAGTCGGCGCGAGGGGAAATGGCAGGGAAAAACGGCAACGGTCACGGCGGTGCGCGTATACACGAGCAGCATAGTTTCACTATCTCGACGCTCGATGAATTTGTACGTGGAAAATTTATGCGTCTACAAATATTTACGTTTTCTGAAAATTTTACTCCATATATATTTGTACACAATGAAAATTCATATTGGACTTTGTCAAAAAGTCGAGTTTGCTCCTCATTCGGAATCTCGATGCAGCGATTTTATTTCAGAGCTCCTAGCGAACTGATAACTCTTGATAACGGGATAAATGAATTTATTTTTATTTATTTACTCACTTTTTTTATTTGTTCACTTAATCATTTATTTTATTACATTTTGTATATTAGTATATATAATTATTTATTTATTTAGGCGATTTCATAACTTAGATTAGAATAAAAAATTGCTCAAAAGCTTCTTCTTACACCGCAATTATTCTACTATACATGGGAGAAATAAAATATTTGGCTACTGGCAATGTACAAAAAATATGAATTCGATTTTATTTTTAAAAAATGTATTTTTAGTGAAAATAGGAGGAAATCGTAAAATTATAGGAATAAGTTATATAGAAACTTTCAATTAGCATGAAAAATTGAAAATTCTTCACGCAACTTTTCTCTTTTTTTTATGTACCGAGAAAATTTCTGGTCTCTGAATCATTTCTCCATCGAGAAAATATCCGGAGAAAATCTCGTAGAGATAGGATCGCGGATCGAGTCCGTCAGTGTGACGTCGATCGCGACTGCATTCGTTCAGATTTTAACGCGCGAACGCATTTATATCCAGGCATACCCGAGGAATATTTACTTCTATTTATACGACTGTGTGTATGCAAAATTTTCTATATATACGTGGAATTGTTGCTAGATGCACGCGATGTTAGTAGCCGTTCAAACGTTGTCGTCGTCGACGAGAACGACGACGCGGTCTTATCTAGGCCATGGCTAGCCTGCACACACGAGAGTGCAAAGCCATTCCCGCGTGAGTTCTCTCTCTCTCTCTCTTCCTCGCATTTTTTCTCTCTTTTTCGCGTTTTTTTCTCTTATTCACATTTTTCCCTCTCTCTCTTTCGCATTTTCTTGTATTTTATTTGTTTTCTTCCCTCTCCCTCATCTCTCTCGAACTCTTTCATTTTTGTTTTCTCTCTTTATATCCTCTTTTTCGCCTTTTTCTGATTTTTTTTTTCATCGGCGCAAACGCAGCTTCCATCCTCGTTTCTTTCCGTTTTTTTCAGACGACTCTTTTTCCTTCCTTACCCAGCTCGCGAGCTAAAACCTTACCTACTTCGCGCGCAGTCTCCTTATCGAGTTCGAAAAAAAACGTGGAATCCTTTTCTCGCATTTTTATCTCGTGTATATACTCGAGTCGCGGAGAAAAATCAACCTGGATTCTCGATTTTCGATAAATCTATATCTACAAAATTTCCCAATCGTAAAATCTTTGAAACAATAATACATTATTTCTATATACCAATCTCGTAGAAGTAGAATATAATTACCATCAATCGTTTACATACAAATATCCATTTGATAATTCGATAAAACTCATTTTTTTTCATAAAATATTTATATAACATTTACAAGTTATTTTTTATGACGATTAAATTTTAAACGGGAAGCACGATTAATGAAAAATCATCGACTGATCGTGTTTTTTGTTCATTATATCTATTTTTTAATCAAACATTACTTTTCATCGCAATAATACGAATGAATTTATTTGCAGATGTGACTGACAAAGAATCGTTCACTGTTGATTTTTCATGATTTGTACTCTTTTATTATTATTATCGTGAATCCAATTTTTCATATTTACCAAGTTGTTTCGTTCTTTGTGCTTTTTCCCGGCTACCGTTCGTGTCGATGGGGTTCGCGCTCTTGTTTTTTCCTCGTACTTTGTTTTTTTTTCTTCCTTTTTTAAACTCTTTTTTCCTTTTTTTCCGTATCTTTCGCAAGAGAGCTCTCCCTCGAGGAACGATCCTGCTGAGCGTGACGGGAAGTGCCTGTAGGCAAGGTCCCCGGTGTAACTTCTTAGTTTCAAGGATGAGAAAGGGATATAGAGAGCGTGAACAACCATCGTCCTGCTCAAGATAAAACGAACTAGACGCTCAGGGAGTGGGAAAACAAAAAAAAAAGGAAAAAAGAGAGCAAAAATGAAACGGTCTGAGAATTTTCGTGAAAAATATTCAACGTTTTAAATTTGAGATAAAAAAACGTATATATAAACTCGAATTTTTATGAATCAGTAAAAGTTTGTCCTTATCAATAAACTTGACGATCAAAATTTTAAAATATTTTTAGCGTAAGTGTAAAATGTCAAGCTTTGAAATTTTGTTGTTTATGAGAAAAATAAGCGATGCATCGACTCGATTGTTGCATAATTCAGCAAATCTTGGAGGAATCTTTGAAAGTCAAGCCTAATGGGATCGTTTTGATAAATTAACCCTTTAATAACGTCACTCGAGAGATTTATAAAGAGTCGATCCAAGTGGCACGAGGAATTAAAAAAAAAGAGCGCAGTTGCGTATCCTCTCGTCGAGACGTCCGGCGTTTAAAAAAAGTATAAAGTAATAATCTCGACTGGGTGTCTGAGGAAAAAAGAGACGGAAAAAAGGGGGAAGAATATCGCACGCCAGTACGTTTGCTCATCGCGGAAAGTGAGAGTTTCTCTCGACACTTTTATTTACGTTGCACACGATTGGTCGAACGACCTAAATTTTCAATTAAATTCATTATCTTCAAAAAAAAAGTCAGAGTCAAAAAAATATCACGTAAAAGTAAAAAAAATATTTTAAAATCTGTCTATTAAATTAACAACTCTTACACATCTGTGTGTTTCTTTTTCTTTGGGATAGAACTTGAAAAATTATAAATAAAAAAGTGAAAAGAAACTCGATGTCTTCTCTTCCTCGTTGCTTCTTCTTCTTCTCTTATTTCCTCGTATTTTACTTTGTTTTCTTTCCTCATCGTCCTCTCCTCGTTCTTCTCTCTCTCTCTCTCTCGCTCTCTCGCGTCTGTGTTCGCATTCTTTCATCGTCTTTTCTCTTCCTATGCCACGCACACAGAATCGGGGCTTGCCACACACTGTTTGCGACCACTTTTATCTTATTTCTCTAACCGCGAGAGAAGCTCACACACGCGAGGAGAGGAAAAAAAAGGCGCTTGCTCGCTGCAACGTGCAGGAAAGAGAGGCGAGACGAAAAAAAGGGGGGCGAGAGGGGAGAAAAAAGTGAGGAGCGTGTAGAAAAAGAGTGAAAAACGAAATGCGGAGAACGAGGGATTTTCAGCGTACATCAGAAAGTCTCGGCTCCGTGAGTTTGGCAAAATTCTTCGATTTAAAAATAGTCAGGCACAGTAGCTGCAGTTGTTTCCATTCGAGAATTGTGTCTGACTTCGTTTCTTCTCGCGATTTCCTGATTCCGAGTCGTCGAATATACGTAAACTATGTACACTTTTATCGGATGCATTTTTAGTGCACTCCGGGTTCAATTTCAATTGCGACAAAAATTCGGTGCATCTTGATGCATCCCAGTGCATTTTTTTCTCTGTTGCACATATACGAGTTACATTTTACAAAAATATTTATACGCAAAATACTCGGTATATAAACGGTAGATGAAATAAATTCTATATACAATGACTATTTTTTTGCAACGACTAGAAGAAAATTGGACGAAAACTGAAAGCGAATTGCATCGGGAGAAAGAATCGGCTGACAATTTATTAGCTGATTATCCAACCACAAATATTTTCTCGAATAACAAACGGGCGGTGGCGAGGAGAGGCGCGGTGCGGGGGGGTAAAAAAAGTATATAAAAGTCGAAAGGGAAAAATTCTCGATCGAAAAAGTCGAAGTATCGTCTTCTCGCGGTTGCATAGTTCGAGGAGACTCGGCGAGATCTCTCCGTTGCGGTGCAGTCGCAAGTGCAAAGGAGAGAGAGAGAGAGAGAGAGAGAGAGAGAGAGAGAGAGAGAGAGAGAGAGAGAGAGAGGGAAAAGAGCAGCGCGTATCGAGTGGGGATTAGGCCTTGGGAGAGTTCGCTGCACCTCCCGTCCATTCTTGCGTCCTCTTCCCTCTCGTCCTCTCTTTCTTATTCTCCCTGCCGGCTCCCCCCGCGAGGCCCCGCTCTTCCTCCTCCATCGCGACGACGCGAGTCGCAACTTCCCCTTTCCAAGAGGCTCGAAGGCTCTCCGTCCGTCTCCCATTCGCCGCGATGCACATGCAACAATAATTGACGAATTAACCAATACCAATCCCGTCTCGTACACGCTCGACCGATAAATAATACGCCGAGTTTTCCTACCGCGTATATTTTTCAAGCGAGAATCGTCGTCGGAAATTTTGCAAATTGGGAAAGACGTCGCGCACTTTTTGCTTTTTGTTTCCTTCTCTTTCGCCCGAGAAATATTAACTATTTTCAACGATGAAATTTGTGCCAGAGTATGCATTTCTCAAAAGAGAATCTTTTACGTACGGTTTCGGGGAAAGAACTTTTTGATTCTTGTCAAAAAATTTGCTAGCAATTATATTTCTGTCACGAAAATTAATTTTTATACTCGTTATAAAAGAATTTTATATTTTTCTCGGATATTTGAGGGAGTAAATTGCAGAATGATTTTTTTTTGCATCGATCATTCTTGTTTTTCGCGAAAAAAAAGTGTTCTCGATTGAATCGAGACCGATTGAATCATTTCTTTTCCATCGTCGGCACTCCGGGTGTACTTATTATCACCGCACTCGTAACAAAGCCCCCGATAAAGCCCGACCGATTATTGTACGTGCGAATATGTACGCGCATTTTTATACAAGTGTATTCGTATGCGAGAGTTGTGACCGCAAGAAAACGCGATCTCTCGCTCTCTCCCTCTCCCTTTTTTTCACTCCGAGTTTTTTTCTCTCGCTCTCTTCTCCTCTCCCATTCGCGGGCGCACACATTGTAGACACAATAAAAGAGGAGAAGTCTCCTCTTTTTTTAAACAATAACGTCCGTGAGTGTAGAGTTGCTCGTTTTGCCGGACGTTCCTTCGTTTACACCGAGATCACGACGCGTGTTTCTTCCTCTTTGTACACATTTGTTTCAAACACATTTGTTTCAAAATGCTTCCTCAATTCGTTGCATTAAAAATTCACATTCTTAACATCATTTTTTATGAATCAATATTTCTATTTTTCACATTTTACCATTGTCAATTGATTAATAAAATCTGTGCAATGGTGTTACAAAGTCACGATTCAAAAAAATGTAAATTGAGGTAAAAGTTTGGTTGAATCAATCATTTATTTCCGTGTCGAAAAATGCATAGAGACAAAAAAATTTAGTTGAATTAAATAAATGCCAAGTTAAATTTGGTTCATTTAATTTATAGTGATTAGTTGATTAAACCAAACTTTTTTCTCAACAATGAAGAAAAAATGGCGCCCTTCTAGTTGCAAGCTCGCGATAAGCTTTCATCGTTTTATTGTGCTGCCAAGGCTTTTTGAATCTGAAGATAGATTTTACATTCCGGAGAAAAATCGTATGCTGAGAGAAGAAAATATAGGAAAAAATGATGAGATACGCCCTTGTGCTGGTCAGCTCGTGGGGATAAACTTGTAACAAAGTTTCACGCGGGTTTTACAGGGAGCGCAGGGAAGGGAGGAGGGTAAAAAGGGAGTACTTAGCGCGTTGTGTGTAGATTGTAGGATCACATACAACCAGGAACCAGGACCTTGGGAAGCCCGTTCTTAGCGGATCGAGGGAATCTTTCCGGTTCTCGGTCGCGTCGGCGGCGGGGTAAAAAAGGAGAGAAGCGAAAACTTCTCTCTCTCTCTCTCTCTCTTCCTCCCAGTCCCCCAGTGGCAATTTTTTTTCTCTCTTCCTTTCTTCCTCTCTTTCTTCTTCGTTTTCTCTTCGTCGCTCCTCGTTCGGTTGCCCTTGAAGAACTTCTGCTTCTCCGGCTTGAATTCATCCGCGGATACTCGTCGCGGACTTTGCGCCAGTCAGAAAGGCGTAATTGAAAAACGCCGCTGAACAAAAATGCCCCGTGAAAGAATAGCTGAAAATCTATTGATTTATTTCTTCACCTTTTATATTGTTATACTTTTTCGTTTGTTTCGATAACGAGCTATAGAAAATAAGGTACAGTCGAGATGCTTTTATGAAATATATATGTATTTATTATTTTTCGAAGCTCGCTTTGAAATTGATGGATAAATTCTACTGGCGAGAATGAGCAACAATGCATGACGAAAAAAGTAAAGAAAATTCTCAAGAGCCTTTCTTCATGCATAAATGGCTCCGGCAAAGTGTCTCGTACACGCTTTCAATTGTTATTTTAAATTTGCTCGTTATATTTGCTTGAACAAGGTGAAAAATAATTGACTGAGTACCGAGGATTCTCCTATATGTTCATTTTCTTCCTGCTCCTCTCGCTTCGTCTCTTTCTCTCTCACTTTTTTTTCTCCCAACAATCACGGGCGTCTGCCTCTTCTCTGTCTCTTTCTGGCGGATGCCAGCGCCATCTTTCTCTATCGGCACGCAGGAGAGAAACCTTCCGAGGAAAAGTGCGCGTTAGTCTCGGCCTGAATCGCCGACTAATGTACTCTTCCTCTCCACCCTGCGATGCACCTTTCTTTCTTTCCTCACTTCGCGCATTTTCTATTTCTTTTCAATTCACCAGAGCAACTTTTTCATCCGCGATCCAATTTTTTATCCGGCCTTTCTTCCCATTTTTCCCCTCGCACTCGATATTTTTGCTCGATCCTTCCGCTCGCACCCATCAACGAGCGATCGTCGCGAATCATTCCTTCGAAAACCATTCAATTGAAATTATATTTTCTTTTTACATTTTCATTTAATAATAATTAATCATATATTTAATGAGAGCTCGGAGATCTATCTCCTTTCTCGAAGAAACCACTTTCTTCTCGATTATATGCGACGGAGAAATGAGAAAGAAAATTGAAAAAAAAACAATATGCAAAACACGTGCTTCCGGTGTTCGATAGATTAAAAGTGACAGTCCGTCATCAGAATCGAACTTTTGTATATTTTTTTAATTTTCGATCCAAAGATACGTTCCCAATTACTTTATATTAATTTTTCTACATATTTTATCTGTTACAGGTGAGTCAAAAATTTATTTTTGGTACTCCGAGAGTCCGTGGTCAATTTTGCATGAGCAAAGTGAGTAAAACCTATTTTTTCGATCTTTAGTAAATTCAAATTGTCAGTTGTAAGAATTGAAAGAGTTCGAGAGAAAAAAAGAAGATGATGGCAATCGTAGAGCAGAAAAAAAACTGTTATCTGGAGTATCAGAGTGCTCCAATTATTTTCCTTCCTTTTTTACTTTGCTTTCATTTTCTTTGCTCGAATCCTCTCCATTGAGAGAACGTCGCGTGCCAATTTCCCCGTTACGAGCTCGAACGTTTATGCTATTTCGTACGGAATTCAGCCTCGTGCAACGTTCTTCAAATAATCTCTGTATTTTATACATATATATTTATATATATAGACGTCGTGAATTTCTTGAAAAAGAAATAGGAGCAACTCTCGTTCGCTTTTCCTCTCGAAGGAAGAAAAAACTTAGAGTTCTTCGTCTCGTTTCTCGTTCCTGAAGAAGCTCTGGTTTCGTTGTTCCGGTCATTCGAGTTTCAGGCCCCTTTCCACACACACATTTTTTCTCTTTTTCTCGCATAAATATCATTCTTGTTTTTACCAATATTTCTTACTTTTACAAACGATTATTGTCATCTCTCGACAATAAAACTGGTTTAAAACCGATTCGTGCCGATTTTTCTGAAATGAAAAATAAAATTCGACCCATTTTTGACGCAAAAAACAATTCTTTCTCATCAGAGAGTTCTGATTTAAAAATTGCCTATTTGTGTGTTACATTTCATGAATGTTTTTTTAGTTTTTAGTATATCCCAAATTTTTTTCATTGACAGAAAGTAGATGTACTTTTTAAATAGAGAATTGACGTTTAAAAATTTGTTCGTGAGATTCGCGTTGGGACGAATTTTCGCGCGAATATGCGAGACGCTGAATGGGGGTACACCGCGAGTTGGCCGCGATGCAACGGTTTACCGGTGATGGATTAGAAATCGCAGCAGTTTTCCTGGATTGGGCGTCGTCCGACGATTCTCTCGTAGATCGGCGAGAGTTAAAACTGCATCGAGGCTCTTTCCTTTTCTACGCGCGCACGCTTTTTTCTCCTTTTCTTTTTCTCCCGGGTTCTCTCTCGCTCGGGGATTTTCTCTCGTCGCTTGTGCGCCGGCCGTTGCATTTTTGCGTGAAACTATAACTCTCGAAAACTCTTCTTCGCGAATTTCTCATCTGCTTATATTTTAGCACATTTATTTCAAAGCAATTGCTCATTTTTCTCTCATCATCGTGCCTTTAAACGAACTTTAAACGTTTGCAACATGAATGGACAAACGATACAGTGCGCGCTTTCAATAAGGCCGCTTGCAATAGGGCCACTTCCCTTTTTTCTCGCTTTCTCAAATACAATAATCCTTGTGAAACACATTTACGTTTTAGGTCATTCTTCTTACAGTTTGAAGAAATTTTGCTATACACGATACGAAATCAATATTTTTTATGTCACAATTGCATACTATTTCTCTTCAAAATTTTTTTCTTTTGGTCTCAAGATCTTATTCGATCACACATTTTTTGCTCGCACTGGGTCTCGCAGACACATGAAAATTTCAATCTGCAATATCTTCTCTTTTTCTTGACAAAATTCACTTTATTAAGGGTGATTTTAAAAGATTTTTGCAAAACGAAGCGAATGGCGCTGGATTTACGTTAATAGATCAATTTTTTAAAAAGTTATAACTCTTGGAAGATTTTTGAAAAAATGGAAAGGGGTATGTATACCTTAAAAAATTCGCAAAAATTTTTGAATTTTTTTTTTTCGATTTTAAGACCTTATTCGATCGGAAATTTTCCGTAGATAACGAAAATGCTACTTATTCGGGGCTAAATCTAAGAATTTATAATGAAAAATTCCAAAAAATGATCCAAAAGTCAGTTTTTTCGATTTTTCGTTATGAATTAATTGATTGCGCCCCGAATAAGTAGCATTTTCGTTATTTACGGAAAATTTCCGATTGAATAGGCTCTTCAAATCGAAAAAAAAAAAATTCCAAAATTTGGTGAATCACACTGGATCTCACAGACCCATGAAAATTTTAATTTGCAATATCTTTTCTTTTTCTTGACAAAATTCACTCCATTAAGGGTGATTTTAAAAGATTTTGGCAAAACGTAGCGAATGGCGCTGGAATTCCGCACTGAGAAAAAAAATTTGTTGCACCAACTAAATCCGTTTGGTTGCGAGAAATTTAGTTCGATGAAATAATATTTTGGTTACCCAGACATTACCGTT
>JAPYYW010004070.1:0-12516 GCA_030522545.1 Cremastinae sp. A BG-2022a
TCCTACAACATATGTGAAAACCGAATCGAAATATCAATTTTTCTGGCTGAAATGTTGAAAAATTCAAGTGTAACGCTTCAATTGGACGTCGCTGTAGGTTTAAAAATTGTCATATTTAACACGTGCTTTTACGGGAGAGCGCAGAAAATTGTAATTTTTAGCAATGAATACCTCGATATCTCCACGGTGAAACCTTTTAAAACTTGATACACGCGTGTAAATCATATAAAAAAAGTATTCCACAAATTTTCAACGAAACCCCATAACTATGATTTAGTGCCAGAACTGCCTTAAGGTGCTGCCGTACACTGAGAAAAAATGTTGATTGAATCTACTAAAATTTTGTTCAATCAACAAAATTTCAGTTAATTCAACCAATATTTATTGAATCAACAAAATTATAGTAGATTCCATCAACATTTTTTCTCAGTGTAGATGTACCATGAGACACAAAACGCGATTCGCTCAAACATGCGAATTATTGATATTCCATAAAAATCCAAAAATCAGCCCATTTTTGCCACTAATTTGCATGAGCTAAACAAATATTATTCTCATTGACAAAGAATTAAAGAAATTTGAACCAATCGCGTTTTACAAGTGTCTGGGATCTGCGGCATCGTCTTAAGGGGTTTTGGTACAGCTGGCGAAAATAAATGAAGTTTTACGTGTTAAAAAAAAATTGTCTCCATTGTTTTCGATTAATCAAGTGTTAAAGTTACATTCTCATACACGGAAAGTATAATTATATTATCTAAAAAATGATATTTCATGGTTCAATTGTTCGGAAAATACGTAGACGAAAATTCTAAAAAAATTCGTGTTTACGCAATTCATATGAATGAATATCCTCTCCAAATTAGAACGAATTTTTATCATTTCATTATGGTGTACCGAAACACCTTAAAAAGAGAAATGGTACTTACAGTCCATAGACTTCCTGGGTCTGCGGATTGAGCTGGAGCCAGTGGGTGGACTTGACAGGACTTTCCTGAAGGTAGAGACTCAGTCTGAGCTTCCTCGTGTCTCCGTCCTCAATATCGCTGAATGTATCAGCCGGAATAATGTAGCTCAGTGGTTTTCCAGCCGTAACGGGGATTTTTTTCAGTCGCTTGTCTCGACGGGGTGGGAAGTTGCGAGCTCCGTACTCGATTTTTTCCGTGGTCGTCGTCGTCGTCGTCGGCGTCGTCGTCGGCTTCTCCGTCGTCGTTGTCGTCGTCGTAGTTGTCGTTGTCGTCGTCGTCGTCGTCGAAGGCGTTGTCGTAGCTTTGGTCGTAGTCGTTGTCATCAAGGGTGTAGTTTCCGGCTCCGGTGTCGTCGTAGTCGTCGTTGTCACAAAGACAACCGGAGCTTCCGTCATCATGGCCGTCGTGGTAACGATCGTCGGGCTCGGGCTGCCTGTACTCGCGTTTATGCTCGTCGACATTTCCGTTGTTATCGTTGGCTGCGCAACCATTCAACATCGTTAGTGCGATAACAACATTTCTGCCCATTCGAATACACAGAAATTTTGAACCAAAGCTATATTTCTATAACGATTTAAAAAATTTTATCCACGTATCCTCTCCACCCTTATTTCCGGACATCTTATGTCCATACGTTTTCTTGTTCTTCGTATCTTTCAATAAATTTCCTTCATATTAGTAGAAATTGTTTTATAAAAAATTTTTAAAAACATTCCTTAATATTTTTCGTTTTAATCACTACAGCGATCGTCTTTAACCTGTGCTTTGAAAATAAAATCATAAAAGTGTAACACACACGAAAGCAACAGTTGTGACAAACGTATTCTCGATCTTTGCGTGTGGAACGAAAAAAAAAACTGTTCATTCTGCATATGTAGGTAAGCTATCGTGTGCCAAAGCTTGCAAATATCAAAGCCCGTTGTTCGGGGAGCAATTTTTTGTACAGCAGCGTTTCGAGCAACGATTTATATAGGACGGGGACGGAAAAGAACGGAATATGTAGCACGATAAAAAAAAGAACAAAGACGTGAACTTTGGATATTTACAAATGTTGGGATAACATTGAAGCACGAAGCATTTTCTTTTCAAGCATTACCTCTTCTTCCGTAACGTTAGAATAAAGACCGGAAGTGTAGTTCGTTTCCATTTTTTCCGAGGATCCGACCACGACAGTGAACGTGCCAGCGAGTGACGTTTGTGGGCTTGTTGTTACGATTGGCGACATGGACGTCGATGACGTTACATTTTCCATTGGCGTTACGGTCGACGTAACATTCTCATAATCGTAAACGATGAAATTCGTTTGTTCGACCGGTTCCTCGATCACGTTCGGTCTCGATATTTCGAAAGTCGAATTCGTCATGGAATCCGTCGAAGATGAGAAACCGGTTGACATTGTCGACGCGCCGGAACTCGTTATTGGCGATTCCGACGTCGCCATTCCCGATATCGATTGGGTTGTGGTCATTGGGGTTTCTGAAGCTGTTCTTTCTGTCGTTGATGATGCGGATGATGACTCGAATGAATCTGGTATTGTTGATGATGATGGCGATGTTGTTGATGTTGTTGGTGGTGTCGTACTAGCTATTGTTGTTGTTGTTGTTGTTGTTGTTGTTGTGGTTGTTGGTGTTGTCGTTGGTAATGTTGACGGAATAGTCGTCGGTGTTTGCGGGCTTGGTGTCTGCGAAATTGTTAGTATTTGCGAGACGTACGGCAATAGGAGGACAAACGGTTAGTGACACTGTTTATTTATTGCTTTTCTTTTATTATTTCATGAATTTCTTGGCAGTTAACTGAACTCTTCACTTCTCTACTCAACATCATATTTTAAGTTAAATTTGGCGTTTTAAAACTGCAGAAGAGTTTTTTTTTTGAGTAAATTTATTCCGAAATAGTCAATTTTTTTTTATAGCAGCCACATTCAAGATGAAATACGAAAAAATAATGTCAAGAGTAGAGAAGTGAAGAGTACAGTTAACGTACTGCCAATTTCTTCGAAATTTATAACGAATATGTTAGAGATATGGGACTTGTCTCGAAGAGACCTTTCGTCTGCTCGAATGTGGACTTGGCAGTTGTTTAGAGTGTTTCAAAAATCATATCTTTTTATTTTTTTTGCTTTTATTCATAATATGCTCGTCGATCAAAAAGGCTCGCGGTCTATTCTATTTTTAAGGCAACATTAAATGTGTTTGGCAAAGCAGCAACGAACCCTTCCGAAGCATTTTTCTCTCTCTCTATTCTTCTTTATTTTTTTACTTGTTGGTTTTTTAGTTTAGATTTTTGAATCTTTATCTTGATTTACTGACGGACACGACCATCACTTTGCAAACAGTTGCTCATAATAATGGCATTTGCTTTCTCTCCCTTAACCCTTCTTTTCGATTGCAACGTAAGCTAATTACAGTTGTTCGCGTCAGGAAGCAATTATCGATAAAACGCGAAAAGCTAAGTGTGATACTCACAGGTCTGCTGACCGGAATCGTCGAGGAGCCGTTAAATCCGTTTCCGAGTCGTTGATTAACCATCGGGACTATCTCGTGCTCGTCGACATCCTCGCCCGCCTTCTCGTTGAGAAAACAAGTCAAACGTTCAAACATCGATAGAAAAAATTTGATTTCACTTTACCATCGATGTAAGGGGACAGTACACATTTTTAGAAAGGTTCACGCGTTTGTTCGTCAGCACAAATTCGTATTTTCCGTGTGTAAAGTAAAGGCAAAAATTATTTTGAAGATAATCTGACGAAAATTAATATTAATATTCCTTGATGGCATATAGTACGTTTAAAATTGAAGGAAATTTTATCGTCTGCAGGTGTCGAGATTCTCATTGTGTAAAATTGCAACTTTTACTACGTGGTCTTATGAGAAGTCAGAAATTAGACCACTAATTGGGTATTACACTCAGTGTAAGGCAAATTTTAGCAAAAAAAAGTTTAAAAATAATTTTCACGTGGTAAATCTCCTTATAAATCAGTGTCTATTTTTGTTGAAATTAAAACTGACCTTCCAGCCTTGAGTTTCATCGCCGTGTCCATGCCTGTGTCTGTGCTCCTGCCCGTTCTCGATCGCTTTGGAAGCCGAAACATTTGGCACGTACGATCTCGGGAGCTCCGTTATCGGCTCGCTCTCGTCATCGTCTCCAGGCTCGGCGTCGTCGTACGAATCGTCGTACTCCTCCCCATCGTAATCGTAATCCTCGTTGTCCTCGTTGTCCCCAAAATCGCCCGAACCAACCTCTCGCCTGTCCCTGTGCAGCTTGCTCTCCTCCGTTTTAATTCGCCAACGGAGAACCGGTATTTGCAACACCTCCCTCAGTATATTAAGCCGAACTTGCTCCGGCAATTGCTCCACTATCTGCTTCTGATTGCTCCATATCTGGCCTTTGCAACCGATCTAAATACAAATTTGCATCAATTCATATTTAAAGAAGTTTTTTTTTTTCATGTTTCTTGCTTATCTGAATTAATTTCTTTTTTCATTGCACCGCACGGAGGTGTGATTGTTGTTCGTATTCGAGGATGTATGGAACAGACAATCCGAGCTAAAAGTACATTCTTGATGTTGAATTTTTTTTAGAATTTATGCTAAAAAGTTGTCAAGTCTTAGTTTGACTATTAATTGACGACTTGAGTATATTTTAACAATCATTTAATCATTTTTTATTGTTTAAAGAAGTAAATAAAAAATATTTTGATAAAATGTTTTATACAGATTGAACACTATTACGAACATGCAAATTTACGAATTTTCTATGAATCAATTTGGAATTGATTTGGATTGTTACTTTGGAATTTGATAAGTCTTGAACCATTCAATAAAAGGATTTAAAATTTGGCACAATATTTTTTCATATGCTCAAGACCAAAATATTAAAAATTAATAAAATTCTCAAATTTTTAAAAATATCTCTCATACGTCGTTAAAAAAGATTTTTCCATGTTTATTGCTTTAGAATTAATTTCTTTTTTTATTGCACCGCACGGAGGTATAATTTTTTCGTATTTAAAACGAAGCAAAAGAAACGTCCTTTGAATAAAAAGTAGTCAGTGGTTGTAAGATGGTTGAGAACTCTTATTCGAGTTCGTCGACGAGTTCGTCGTCGTTAAGATTATAATGAACGTACAGCGTGCGTACACAATCTCACTCAAGAATCCTTTTCCGAGCAAACATTTTTCTTGTAGTCGCTGTTTATACGCGAAATGCCGTATACTTTTCTCAAACGTACATATAACTTTCCTGAACCGCCTTCCGCTTTTAAAAGTGTGTCAAGTGGGACACGGGCTAGACACCGTGCAAATTTACCTGCCACTGAATGAAGGCCGAATGCTTTTCTTTCCGAGACTTGATTCCCGAGTCCTGACTTCCTTCTTTCTCATTCTGGTAGTGCATCGACAATGAGCTCTGCAATGCATACGATCACACTCGATCAAAGTGCACACTCCACAAACGTCCAATTATTCATTTATTTTCTCCCAGCGTCAAAATTATTCATTTACATTAAAATTTTTTTCCTTTGGAAAAAGCATTCTCTTGAAAATTTGGTCTCAATATTGTTGTAAAAAGTTTTATATATATTCTCTTCTTATAAATAAATTAACGAATCAAAAGGTTAATCAATCTTGATCGTGTCACAGTTTAACGTGATGGGAGTTTTTCGTGGTGGTTGCATCTCGTCCAATATGTGCGCGACATTCGAGACGGAGATCACCAAATCAGGAGGATTATTAAAAGTGACGTATTCATTAAAATTCTCTGGTAGATATAGTGATAATACTCACCGCGTGGAGGCGCAAGAAGCCAGCGAGATTCTGAATAGCCTCGACCTTCGTCAGAGGCTCCAAGTCTTCGAACTTTGCGTCCAGCGATATCGTGAGAAGCGTCTCCTTCTCCCCTTCTTTGCAGTGTGACTGACGAAAAAGAAGCAGCAACTTAATTATTTGTAGCTCTCATTCCTCAACGAAACTTCATTAATTTTTTCCACCCAACTATAACTTTGATCGTTATATTGGCCGAAATTTTCTTTTTCTTTTTCCGATGGGACACTGCAATATTCTAGCAGGCAATTTCTGTGCAAGATTTATGAGGATTTTATTGCTGATTGACGCGGCAATATCAATTGGCATCAATCAGGACTAGAGTGGACTGGTGAAGCAAATTTATTTATGGGATATATGGTGCGACAACGTCGCGTTGTCATCGCATTCGATGCACGAAATATTCGCTGTCATTTGATTTTTTTACAGCAAGATTTCGTACGAGTTATTCCTCTTCTGAGGATGTGTAGACGATCTCAGCAAAAAGTTAATTCTTAATGTTAAATTCGTTAAATTCAGACTCTGGTTTTTCCTTAAAAAGTCGCCTATTTTTTGAGTCTTAGTCTTATGACTATCTATCAGCAACTTGAGCACATTTTAACAATAATTTAAACAGTTTTCATTGTTTAATCAATAAAATAAATGTTTTGAAATTACTCTCTATACAAAATGAACACAGCTATGAATATATAAAAAAAAATTCACAAGAATGTCATATTTAAAAATTTGTATTCAGTGTAAATTAACGAATTTTCCATATGAAGCAATATGTTAAAGTAAAACAATTTCAAATTTGGCACACCATTTTTCTCATATGCTCGAGAACAAAGTATCAAAAATTAATGAAATTCCTATATTCTAAAAAATATCGCTCATACATCATTATTCCGGGATAGATTGTCGTAATTTATTTCAGAAAAAAAACAACAAACCAGCGGGCAACGTGGTCGTAAATTTGTTTGATAGCTCACGGAAACGGGAGCGTGAAATTTCAATAAGAATAGTTGTCGTACCTTGGCATTCTTGTGCTTGAATTCGTCGTACTTCTCAGGCTCGACGTACACTACGAAAGAATCTTTCGCGACGTCACCATGCTTTCCGTAAGCGATAACAGTCACGTGATGCTCGCCGATTTCTTTTCTCGACGGAACGCCGAGAAACGTCGAGGCGGCATCGTCCCAATAAATCCAGTGCGTCAGTTTCTTCTTATTTTTCTCGTGAACCTTTTTAACAAAACAAACAAAAAAAGCTTGTATCGAGCCATTCTTGCCTTTATCTCAGAATTTTTGCCGTAACTACAACGATCGATTCCATCAATTTCTCTTTTCTCTCTCTCTCTCTCTCTTTCTCTCTCGAAAAAGCACTCTCGCACCGATATAACATTTATTCAAATAAGCGGGTCTCTACTTCGTCGAACGTTCCACTCGAATTCTCTCGCTTATACTCGAACGTACATCGAAGCTCGTACGCAATGGACGAAGGAAAAGTTTTATCGAGAAGCTTTTGAGTCGAGAGATAAAATACGTATATATATTTAGACGAAAAAGTCTCCCGGTTGGAGCCAAGCCAGAAACTTTTGAATCTCTTTTTTTCCTGTACTTTTATTCGTCGTTGTTGTTGTTATTATTGTTGTTGTTCCCGGGGGGGTTTCTTACCTCAAAGTGATCGACATTGCCGCCGAACGCCTCTTTCGGTATTCTCAGCTTGAAGAGGTGACCGGCGATTACCGAGACGTCCGGGACACCCCAGAGTCTCTCGACGTGGTGCTTTTTTGTCTTCTCCGGTCGTATCTTGAGAGCTTCCTCGTGTTCCTCGCGATGCGCCACGGGAGAGACCGATGTCATCTCCTCGCCGATGTCGTCGAACACGATGTCATCCTCCTGTGGCGTCAAACCCAATACCGACGGCAGTAGGAACGCCAACGTCAAGACTAGAGCCTTCATGTTTCTCGATTCCACAGTCACTTTTTATCATACCATGCTGTCACGCCTGCAAACAAATTTCATTCCTCTTTATCTCTTGAAAAACTTTCATTTTTTATCAACTAATTGAATAATAAGAATGTCCTATGAATAATAAGAATGTCCCAATAGTAGGACAGCCAAGGATTTTCTTACTTTATCTATATATTTGAAAAATATTCAAACTAAAAAATCTGCTTCAAATTCATATCTAAACTATTCTCTGACATTTTTCAGCGATCTAAAACTCATTTTATGTGTTATATTTGGACAATATTCCTAGTAAATAAGTACTTGAACATTTGAATATGTATAGAACGTCCCAGTACGAGTTTGTTCCAATAAATAAACCTTATGAAAAATACACCTCTTCGTATAAGAAAAATAATTTATACGATTTTATAAAGAAAAAAATAATCCAAGTATTAAAAATAATATAGCAAATATTGTCCAACTATTTGGACATGTTCAACTATTGGGACGTTTACCTTATAATGTTCAAAAAATGACATTCTATATATACACGATATACAGTAAAAATATATGACATAAATTTTTATCATGATTCAAAAACGTCGAATCGAAGTTTATATTTAATAGACTGGCAGTCGGATTGTCTCGGTAAACGCGAATGGAAGTTAAACGATGCGTAATTGTGCGATATAAACGCGAAAGGCTAGAATGTGTTTCTCCCTTCAATCGCCGGCCAATGATACTCGGTGAACTCTCTATTGAAAGCTTTTATAACTCGTTTGATTGTTCGGCTCTGAAAATTGCGACTCTCACTTTCCCGAGCTTATTATTCAAATGCCCTTTCATTCTAATTGTTTTCACATCCACATGTCTGGCGCATGTTTCACATTTTTCGAGGTTTTCATTATAACGTGTTCTAAAATACCCATTAGCGTTTTTACATATCACTATACACGCACGCACAAAGAATTCATCATCCAATTCGGAAAATTTCCACAATGAAAGCCCCAGTCTCGATTGTTGTTTTAATTTTTACGCGAGTTTCGATCATTTTTCAATCTCGTGAATATTCCTAGCAGCTGGTTTATGCCAGCTTTGCAATTTAATAATGTTTCTGCATCGGCCCACGAGCTGAAATTTTTAGTAGGTTGCAGTCGAGATGCATATCCCTTTATTCCGTCATTATAACCATTATTTACCATCCTTTCTCTTCCCACATGAGAGGCTAATCAAAGTCCCGAAGCTTCCTTTCACAAGGATTTACATCAACGTGTAGGATTTTTCCTGTCTTCGACGCTCATATTTCGTAAGAAAGTGCGTTTACGCGCGGGAATAATCTCTCTATGTGGAATTCATACTTGGGATAAATGGATTCAGAAGTCATGACTAATAGAGCAATTATATAGAAAAAATGTACGAGCAAGCCTCGTTTGCAAGTTAGCAGCAGGCTTCCAATATTTAAGGTATTCCTTGCACGAAATAAATGTCTTTGGAATGATCAAATTCTTCTTTAAATGATCGAAAATTACTTTTTAACGTTTTGTAAAAAAAAGATAGGTTATCGGAGGTTTAACAGAGAATATTGATTTTTTAATTATAGTTTTTAGCACCTACTTGTCCTCTACTTAAATTGAAAAATTTACATCTTTATTATCTTTAAATAACGAATATCAAGTATATGGTACATGAATAAATTCTTACACGAGGAACTTATTTATTGCATAAAAATGTAGGATCATCGAAAATTTGGAACAATTGTTTCGATTTGAAACTCGTGCAAAATCTCAAAGATGTAATTTTATAATTTGAAAATAATCACGAAAATCATGTTGAATTTTAGATAATTGAGTGTAATATCTATAATAATCAATATATAATAATTTTTACATAATTTAACAATCTTATTAAGAATCATTTAAGAAAGTTTGTCAAGGGCCCTCATATCGTTTATTCCTTGACAAAAATCGCCCTTACGCGCAAGGAATACCTTAAAATAATCGCAATTTATAAAACATTTGTTTGATCTATTAGCGTTTATACATCGTCGAAACATTTTCAGTGTTTTCGGCGGAAAACTGTTGGAGGGTTAATTTACGGGAAGTTTTTTTATGGCTCGCGGTGTGGAGGCGGAGAGGGAGTGACGAATTATTGCTGGATGGGTGGAAAGAGAGGAAAGAAGAAGGATCGTAATGCGCAGCACGTGCACGGAGAGTCGGATGATAAGTGTTTAGCACGTTACATGCGGGCGGTTCATTGTAATAAAACGTAACATGCGGTCGAGCGCAGGTGCAACTTTGAAACAGCAAAACGTGGAGAAAAGAATGCCGCTGCTTCGAGAAGCAAAACGTGTACGTTATTCACGTTCGCGTTGCAAACTGTAACGTGCGACCAGAATCGAGCCAGATGGATGGCAGACGTCGGGGCGCCGCGTTTCAACCTTCCGAGCACGAAAGTTCAGCCCTAGAATCGAGCCAGGTTGCGATCGCAACGAATAATACATCGGGAGGAATAAAGGGAATCCGGAATGGAGCCTTGACCAAGAAAGATATGTTTTTTTTTCTATTTTTTATTTCTGTAATCGTGCGCTGGAGATTTTCGGCCGTTTCGGTCCTCGATAATGGAAGCAGCGAGCTTTTTTCGTACCCCGGTCACGTACGCCTGGACCGGCGAGCACGACTTTCAATTTTTATTAGAAGCAAACCCGAGGCAAGGTTACGAGCGTCAAAGTCGGATTTTCCGTTCGCTTCGCTCCCCTTTCCGTTTACATACGCGATAAATCGAGCACCTGTGAAATTACAAATAGCACCAAACAGCCAATAGAATGTCTCCTTTTTCCTCTTTAAAGATTTTCAATAATTTATTTAACTTTGGGGTTTTAATATATTTATCAGCTACGTTCACAAAACAATCTTCGAACCTCAAATTTTATTGCAATTGTATATATTTAGAATTTATTTTTATGACTCTGTTTTGGCTTCGTATTTTCGTAACCGTATACTTTTCTATAGCTTGGGAACAAGAAATAGAGTTCGACTGCGATTGAGGACAAAGGTTATTCACGCATGCTGTATGCCATATTATATATATATCAAAGACACAAAGCTGGCCTTTATTCTTTATTCTGCCTCATCGTAGATTAGAGAAATGATCGAATATTCATATTTTTGAAAATTTAATAGAAAAGCAAAGTGGACCTCGTTCCTCATTTCTTATCATACTATTGTTCACTCGATAATCCATGTCCCGAGAACTTTGTTCGTTGGTTAGGATCGTAGAATATTGAATTATAGAGACATAATGGCTCACCTAGTGTCCTATCTTGTGCTATATATTCCATCGAATAAATCTCGACGTTGCCAGGCAAATCAATTTAGCACGGCCTTAAACTCGCCCGCGGGGAACAGTGTAACAATTGTTTTCTCAACAGTGAACCCCACTGTCCGTCCCGGGGAGCGATCGAGCATTTATTCCTCCTACGTGTCTCTAACGATGAAAATCAACTTACTCGGATTTCCTCTTGACAACTTCCTCTCACTTCGTAAATATCATCAGCTCTTAATATCTCTCTCGACTATTCATCGTTCACTGATAATTATCAAACATGGGAATGAGCTTCCTCTTTTTTTTATTATTTTCGTCTTTTTAAATAAAAAGTTCTAGATAGAACTACTTTTATTATTTATTTATTTATTTATGTACGATCATTTTGACGGTTTTATGCAAGTTTTTACGTTGAAACTTGGCTAAAGACTGATAGGAGAGTAAATCGTCGCTGCAACTTAGAAGTTTGCCCACGATAAGGGCAATTTTCCAGGACAAGAAAAATAAGGTCGTTGCTCCGATCTTCTCACTTCTTTTTTTAGTTTTTTTTCTTTTTTCTTTTTTCACGAACGAGCTTTTCTGGGGGGCGCTCGACCGAGTGAGAATCTCGCGGATGCCACGCGAAAGGGTGAGTTATCGAGAATGCTTTATTCATGGACAGGCGCATCGATGTAACCGGATTATTCGGGTGTAGGAACATCGGATCGCTCTCTCGGTCATTCTTTCTGCATGCATGTATATATGGAACTCCGGGCTGTCTATTTCGCGCCTGGACGGATGTACATTTTTACCCTTCGCTCTGCGAGTTCCCAAGAAGGAAAAATGAATATCGTAGCCATTTTTTTGATGCTCCGTTTCGTCCCGGATAAAAAAATCGGACAACCGAAACGAAAATCGACGAACCGTCCACGTGTCTGCGGCTTTCAGCCAAAGACGTCACTCAAATATTTATTTTTTAAATCGATTATTTAAAAAATTACATATTAAGTAATTCTTCACTTCTGTTTAGACGTCCATGCAAATAAATTTTTGGAGTTTCTTTACATTTTTTGAGATTAAGACTAAGAATATAGAGGTCGTTCAGTAAATGAGAGAAAGATTAAAGTTCATTGATGGCATTATCTCCCTCGTCGTCTTCTTTTTTTCATTCATTATTTCATATCCGAGAGCGAACTGGGATTAAAATAGACTTTGAGTAAAAAATGGTTATCGTGAGTTGGCTCTTTGACTCGCTCGATAGTAAGAATGAATACACGACGTAATAATAGCGAGTAAGAGAAAGAAATGATATCATTATCGGAATACGATTTTTCTCAAATACGCCTCAAATATTAGCTCAGCTTAGCTGTTTCTATACTGAATGTATATATGTTGAATGAACGAGACAAGCTTGATGATCCAAGTTCTGTGTTACGTATAAATGAGAATATTTTTTACTACGAATAAATGAAAATTGAAAAATAATACTACATAACAT
>JAPYYW010004071.1:0-12516 GCA_030522545.1 Cremastinae sp. A BG-2022a
GGAAAGATGAGAAAAAAGGAATTTTCCGAATTTTTATCAATTTTTGTTGATGCTCGACGGTGCAGGCGCAATTACTATTTGAAAAAATAAGATTGAATTTGGGAAGGATGATAAAAAAGGAATTTTGTGGATTTTTATCAATTTTTGTTGATGCTCGACGGTGCAGGCGCGATTACTATTTGAAAAAATAAGATTCAACTCGGGAAGGATGAGAAAAAAGGAATTTTCCGAATTTTTATCAATTTTTGTTGATTCTCGACGGTGCAGGCGCGATTACTATTTGAAAAAATAAGATTGAATTTGGGAAGGATGAGAAAAAAGGAATTTTCCGAATTTTTATCAATTTTTGTTGATGCTCGACGGTGCAGGCGCGATTACTATTTGAAAAAATAAGATTCAACTCGGGAAGGATGAGAAAAAAGGAATTTTGTGAATTTTTATCAATTTTCCGGGGCTCGATGCGATCTGGAATGTCCGGCGGACGATCGCGAACACGCGTTCCCGACGATATTTGCACATTGTGTGCACTGAGGGGCTTCCGGATCCGCAACGTCAATCACGATGACCGCTTGGAAAAAAAGAGGAAAAAATGTAGAGAAAATCTATGAAGCCAGATACGAGCTGTTTCACATTTAGCTCGGCTCTGGAAGACTCTCCGAGACTCTCGTTCATCGATTTAACAGATTCTTTCTTCTTTACTCTGGTTTATATACAAAATGCATCTTTGTCCATTTTTCTATGAATCAATAAGATAAACGTCCCAATAATTGAATAGCTAAGGGTTTTTCACACTTTATCTTTATTTTAAAAATATTCAAACAAAAAATCGTGTTCAAATTCACATCTAAACTGATATTTTAGTGATCCAAAACTGATTTTATGCATTAATTTTAGACAATATTTCTAGTAAATAAATACTTGAACGTTTGAATATATAGAATGTCACAATAGTTGGACAGAAAATCGACCCTGTCTCTAGAGTTGAGCAAGTTTGTTCCAATAAAATAATGGTATTGAAAATACACCTTTCTTGTGTAGGAAAAATAATCCATACGATTTTATTCAGAACAAAAAATCATTCAAATATTTAAAATAAGATAGCGAAAATTGTCCAACTATTGGGACGTTTACCATTTACGTTTACCCTTTTTCATTTTTTTCTAATGAAAAATTTTTAGTTTAAAAAAATGTAAAATTTTTAGTTTAAATTCATGTAAAATATGTGAGAAACGTTTTATTTATAAAATAAATCATTCAAGTATTATATGAATGCACAAAATGAAAGTTGACAATATAGTTGGATTTGCCTTAATGATCGAACTAACTTAATCTGTAACAATTTTTTCATTTTGTTCGTTAATTTCATTTCTACTTTTCGATTTTGTCATTCTTTTTATATTCTATTTAAATTATCGGTATATACAAATATTTTTGAACATACACAAAATTCGAAGAATAATAATAACAAACATAACGAATAAAAGAGTCATTTATTTCATTTTAAAGATTGGTTTTAGATTCTAATTGTGTTTTATACTTACAGTAACTGCACATGGAAAAATCAAGAATGAAGATATATAGTGTAATAAGTAAAAGTTTAAATAAAAAAGTATTTATTTTAGTTGAAAAAATTATTCCAGTTTCGAATTCTGCTTTATTTAAATAATTTCCACATGAAAATAAATCTGCCCATAAAACAATGAAATAGAAACTATAAATATGATAAAAATTGAATTTGAAACGAATCACATACTTTGGTTCTTAAATAATTTAATGTGGAAATAGTACGGTAATTATTTGAAACGATTTTAATAATTTTTGATTTTAACGATTTTTGATAAAAATTGAATTTGAAACGAATCACATACTTTGGTTCTTAAATAATTTAATGTGGAAATAGTACGGTAATTATTTGAAACGATTTTTTTTCAGACACATACCAAAAGCGAAGGCGACGACGATGGCTGAAACGCCGGAGCTCAAACGTATCGCGGAGAATACGAAGATCCAGAGTAACGTAAAGTATCATGCCGAGTTCGAGAAGGCCAAGGGAAAATTCACCCAAGTCGCGGACGATCCTGAGACGCTCAGGATTAAGCAGAACAGCAAAATAATATCTAACGTCGCATATCACGGCGAGCTGCAGAAAAAGGCGATGATGGAACAGAAGAGAACGATGACGGGCGAAAATGGAGAACAAATTGGTGAGTCAAGAACGTGCTGCATCGAAAGTGATCGCTTGAGAATTTGAATCGCAGTAATCATGCGTTTATTTAGCGTCTCGTTGAAAAACAATGAATAAACATTAGGGTGTTCTAAATTTAAAAAAAAAAATTTTTTTTCCTCGATGAAACAGGTTAAAAAGTTAAAGGGAGGTGAAAAAAGAATCCTGTTTAAAGCGGAGCTCTTAATATTAATGTTTAGAGGTCGCTATTCGTACTTTTTTATTTTCCATTTAATTAAAACATGCGAAAAAAATGTTGTTATTTCTTTATTTTTGTAGTTCCGCATTCGCCCATTCTATAGAGAAGCCAATAACATATTTTTGTATGAAATTGAACGCTCTACAAAAAAGTTCTGTTGTGAATTTTTCGTTAATCTCACCATTTCAAAGATATTTGAGTTCAAAGTAGAAAAATCGAAAAAATCATTATTTTTGAATCATAAATCACAGTAAGCAGAATAAAATAGGCAATACATATTTTTGTAAGAAATTGACTGATCTTCAAAAGTGGTCTCTTGCGTTTAATGGATTAGATGAAGCGTTAAGAAGATATTCGTATCTAAAGCTGATGTTAACCGGTTTTCATACATTTTCCTCAAATTTTAGCATTCAACTTTAGATACGAATATCTTCTTAACGTTTCATCTAATCGATTAAATACAAGAGACCATTTTTGAAGATCAGTCAATTTCCTACAAAAATATTTATTGCTCATTTTATTCTGCTTACTACTTAGTAATTTATGAACCAAAAACAATGATTTTTTCGATTTTTCTACTTTGACCTCAAATATCTTTGAAATGGTGAGGTTGACAAAAAATTCACAAGAGAACTTTTTTGTAGAGCGTTCAATTTTCTACAAGAATATATTATAAAAAACATATATTAAGAACTCCGCTTTAAACAGGATTCTTTTTTCACCTCCCTTTAACTTTTTAGCCTGTTTCATCAAGGAAAAAAATTTTTTTTTAATTTGGCACACCCTAATAAACATACTTTATATCACAAATATTTATAATTTTTATTTTTCATAAAATGAAAATTTTGTTTACTCCACTCTTGCTTAACGTTTACTCAATAAATAATTTGTTCGTTGGTATATTCGACGAGACGTTTTTTTATGTTTGCTAAAAAAAAATTCATTTGTCCCTCATTTTTGACAATAAAATAAAATAATTATTGTTTCGGTATAAATTTGTTTGTATCGTTTGTCATTCGATTTGCACACCCCGAGCTTTTTTGTCGCTTTGTGTTGCTTAGAGTACGTAGAGTACACGGACGGTACGATCGCACCGAGCAGCCTAAACGCTAACGTGGTCGTGCCGAACGCGAGAACGGTGAGCCCCTCGCCAGTAACCCAGGCGACGCCGGTACAGAGAACACCCGGTAGAATTGCCGATTACGATCCCCTTACCGAAGCAAGACCGAGTCCCTATTCCGCTAGGCAGACAGCAACCACCGTCATTTACACGAGCGACAAGGGTGCAGGTGAGCTTTTCATTTGCTAACAATTAAATGTAACTATTTCATTTTTTTGTTTTTTTTTTCACGAATAAAAAAGAAATTCATCGCTTTGATCTCATTCTTCTGTGACGAGCTAGTTGCTACTTCTCGTACATTTTTTGTCAAGTGTATTTAATTTTTCCTGTTGAGATTTTGCACTTTTATAAACGGCATATACACAACTCTACCAGAAACATTTCTACCAAAATTTACAACTCTACCAAAAAATTAAGTACGGTGACAACTGTACCGGAAAAAAACTCTACCAGAATAATTTAAATATGCACAAGCCTGCCAAAATCGATTGATAACATTTTTACCAAAATTACTCTCTATCGAAGATTAAATGCAGTACAACTCTACCAGAAAAAAACTCAACCGAATTACAACTCTACCAGAATAATTTTAAATCGCACATGCTTACCGAAATTTATTAATAACGTTTCTACTAAATAACATTTCTACCAGAGCACATTTCTACCGGAGCACATTTATAACTTAAATGACAACAATTGATAGCAATATGTATATGTATGTTTATTATTGGTTCTAAATGTGTGCTCCGGTAGAAATGTGCTCTAATAGAAATTTTATTAATAAATTTCGGTTGGCATGTACGATTTAAAATTAAAAATTAAAAATTAAATTTTATTTAAAATAAAATTATTCTGGTAAAGTTTTTTTCTGGTAGAGTTGTACTACATTAATCTTCGTTAGAGAGTCATTTTGGTAGAAATGTTATTAATCAATTTTGGTAGGCTTGTGCAAATTTAAATTATTCTGGTAGAAATGTTTCTGGTAGAGTTGTGTATATGCCACTCATAAATAAATGTTTATAAAGTTTCATGATTTCGGGATAGTTTCACGATTTCGTCATTTTTTCGTGTCTGTTAAATTTCTATGTTAACTGTGTGTTAATTTTTTGTCCAGATTTTACGTGTTTTTTTTTTCAATATGGATTCTATATACAATGTATTAGTATATGTGCAAAAATGTACTCATGCATTTCTTGTTTCAAATTGAACAGTGACGAATCCACCCACGAGAAAAATTGGCTCGGTCGCGGACATCGACCCTGTCAACGAGTATTACGGATCTTTGACACCCGCAACGAACAATAATCACGTACCTCAGCACCAGCCACCTCCGCAAGCAGCGAATACATTGGTGAGAATTTTCTTCGAATACGCCCTAGAAATTTGACAATTTTCATTTCATTAGACAGTTTTTTCTCACTTATAGAGGGTAGTTACCCAAATTGATCTCTAGAACCCTGAATAAAATTTGGCAATGATGATCTGAGGCATCAAACATGAAAGCCAAAATTTTTTTAATTCATTCCACGTATATTTTTATGCACATAATATATATGAAAGAACTATATCGAAAAACTATCTTAAAAATTTAATTTTATATTTCATTCGTCATATTAGATATTTTTCTCACTAAATTTATTAAATTTACATTAAAAAAAAAATTTTTTTAACATTTTTTTCCGGTAAACACCCTCTTTTGATGATTCAATTTTATTATTTATAGTAAAATATTTTGATTACAGTCCAATTCGTTCTTTTTTTCATTTCTAGTTACATCGATTTTTGTTCGTTGTCCTCGATTTTATTCGTTTTTCCTTACTCTCGATCGTTTTCCTCGATTTTTCCTTACTGTCCTTCATTTATTTTAAACTTCTTTGATTTGAAACTTTTTTTAATATTTTTTATTTTTACAATCTCGTTCTAGATTTTGATTTCTTATATTTTCATTCATTTATTTTTTATTTTTGTATGATTTTTTATATATTTTTTCGTTCTATAATTTATTCAGCGAGTTTACCGAGCGATGTACGACTATGAGGCCCAGGACACCGACGAAGTGAGCTTCTGCGACGGGGATCTCATAATAAATTGCACAGCGATCGACGAGGGCTGGATGACGGGTCTCGTTAAACGCACCGGGCGCCAAGGTATGCTGCCAGCAAATTACGTCGAGCCCGCTCAGATTTAAAACAAATCGTCCCACGAACGTAAAACGTGCGAAGGAAGAAGCGATCTTTCGTCGAGGAATAAAGATAATTGCGATTCTCGTTCTCCTCCAAGAACGATCATAATTCAACAATCAAAAGTTGAATGCAAAACGCGACGACAATTTTTCGTATGTGAAATTTCTCTGACTTTTCGGAGAAAATGTTTTTTAAACGTTTTTGAAAAAGATTTTCATTTTTTTTTGCAATTTATGGGACCAAAAATTCACTATAGTAGCGAGAATTTTTTTGATCGAAGGAACGACAATTTGCATTTAAAACCGAACAATTTCATTCCGCTTCACGGATAGCTGTATTTTTTCATTCCGTGGTCAACGTTCCACTTGGGTCGTTCGCGAGCTTGCTCCAGACCAATCGATGAGATTTTTTTTCTCGCATTAAAAATCTGTCGATGGCGCCAAGCCGCGCCCGTCCAATTCAATCGCAATAATTCCGAATCTTCGTACAATTCCTCGCCTCGAATTTCGAATATGAGTCGAGGCGACTGAATAGAAAAGAAAAAAGTACCGCTAGTTCCAATGTTAAAGAAGAATATTAGAGAAAAGAGATAACGCGCCTTACCTCGTTCGCAAAAAATATTCGAGCTTATATAGAGAGAAGAAAAAAAAATAGAGAAAAAATATCCGTATATTTTATACGCAATATACAAAAAAATCCACTGGAGATTATATATACATATATATAGAGAGAATGTTTATAAAAAGAAAACTAAACGCGTCGCGTCGATGGCGAATCAAGAAAAAAAACAGTTTTTTCGCACACTCAAACCGCATTCTTATTTTAAGAATAGTTTTAGGATTTTCGGAATTTCAACATGGACGATTCAATTTTTGTTAGCCTCTGTGGAACGTCGAGGGAATCGGGATTAGAAATTAGTTTCAACGTGCCAAGAAACACGTTACGGATGAGTGTGCGAAGAAAATCGTAATTTTTTTTTCTCATTCCGACACAGATTGTGACAATTTAACGAAAAATTCGAAGTTCGTTGAATCGAAATTGTAAAACGATAAAAAGCGAGCGAAACTCTATGTGCCTTACTTCTTTTTCCGCAATTTATTAGCGGATTTCCGACGTAAATTTGATACTTTAATTTTTTAGTCTAACAAGATTTAACTTTAGCGTCGCAGAGACAAACTTGCCCAACTTTTGACTTGAGATGACAAAGGGTATAAGAGACACAAAAATAGGAGTGAAATTGAAAAAGGAGCACGAGGTAGAGATCATTTTTGAGAAAAAATTTTGTTCCGCCGGCCTTAATCGAACTAACGACAATTAACCGAACAATTTAATTTTCCTTTTTAGTTCTTAAGATTTTACTTCTATGAACTATTCGAGTTCGGAACAAACTACGAGAAAAATTTTTTTTTATCCTTGTGCACATATCGAAAAGAACAAGAGACGATTCTTCAAGTGCCTTTGAGTAAAAGAAATTTTGAAATTTTCGTTTATATTGAAGACGAAGTAAAAGTTTTTTCTCTTCTTTCATTCTCGAAATACGCACGTACTTGGCAATATCCTTCGACCTTATTATTTAGGATATATCATCGTATTCTTTTTTTCCGGAGCATGTTACTGAAGTCTCTTTTCCTGTAATTAAATATTCCACCAAGTACGAGGATCTAAGATTAGAAACTTGAAACATAGAGAAATATATGATAGCGTTGTGTTTAGAAAGATAATATTATGTTATGATGAGAAGATCATAATTAATAAATATGTATGTTATGTAAAATATCGACGGAACGTTAAAAAATTTTCTTTGGACCAGAATGCATTTTTTTATTAGAACACTATTTTTCCTTTCTTTGAATACGAAAAAAATTTGATTTTCTAGAGCGAAAAAACTTTTTTACTTACACTATTGTACGACTTCCTATATCCTATATTCCTATATTAAAAAAGACATGAGGCCTTCAATCGATTAATTGGAATAGAGGTCATTATGTGATGTTCTATGAAGTATGCGCCTAGAAGAACAGCAAAATATCAATTAAAACATATAATTCCTATATTAAAAAAGATATGAGACCTCCAATCGATTAATTGGAATAGAGCTCGTTATGTGATGTATAAAGTATGCGCCTAGAAGAACAGCAAAATATTAATACAAACATATCAAGAAGAAAAAAGCGGCCGCATTGTTGCTTCTGCTTCAAACATCGAAAAAAAAAGAAATTATAAAAATTTTGCGAATTTCGAGTATTTAACGAACGATTTTCGGACGTGGACAAATATACCTGAATAGTTCGGGGATCGTAAACATTAAAAAAAAAGAGAACGTTCGGGCGTAACAAGGAAAAAAGATTCCAAATTTTCGAGAATATATACCCCGATTATATGGTATCCATTGTGATGCGTCGAGGTTTAGGGAAAAACCGAAAACGGCCTTAATTGTTCGGATTTTCGCTCTCAGTTTGGAATCAGTAGCTCGATAGAAAGTGTCGGGATAAGACGTGTCGGGTCTCGCCAGATAGTTCGGTACCGAAAAATATTTCATAGAAATAATTCGACGAGTTCAATTGAGTGTCAGTTCCGAATATTTTCAATAATGCGAAAAGTGAATATAATGTTTAGTGTTTCAAATTTATAATATCGTTTCGAAATACTTCTAAAAAATGTCGGTGTGGATAAAAGTGCTGTACAATTGATGCAAATAATCTCGACCCCGTTGTTTTATTCTACATAGTATTATTTCCGTTACATTACACGTATGCAGTCTTTTAAATTCGAATGAACAGTTTTTTAATATAGCGATTTTGCTTCGAATAATTAGATTTTTCATCATAAATTATTAGTCCTATATATTTTAATTTAAATATATATATTTGATGGTCCATTTTTTTACTTGATTTAAAAAAAATACATAAAATTTGGTGTTTTGTGTGGTGTGGTGTGGTGATAAAGTGATGAAGTGCAAGGCCCATGGAACATAATGAGCATAAAATTGGAGAGATTCGCATCGTCTCTAGGACTTACCCTTCATAAAGCTGATTTCGTCAAAAGGTAAGACATCACTAATTGAAAATTTCATGGGTTTATACAAAACCCAGTGTGACTCGCTAAATTTCTTGAAATTTTTTTTTCGATTATAAAAGCCTATTCGATCTCAAATTTTTCTCATAAATAACAAAAATGTTAATTATTTAGGGCGAAATCCAAAAATTTATATCGAATGAGCCAAAAAATTTGAATTTTGGATCAGTTTTTTCAATTTTTCAATATTAATTCTTGGATTTCGCCCCATATTAGTAACATTTTTTATTTTACGAACAAATAATTTATTTAAAAAAAGACATGAACCGCATAATTAATCCATCGAAATAGAGTGTATTATGCGAGGTTATATGAAAAATGCACCTAGAAGAATCGAAAAATATCAATTCAAACATGTCGAAAAGGAAAAAAACGGTCGCGTTGCTGCTCGTTGGTTTAAAAATTATGCATCAGCAAGAACGAAATTCCTTACTTTTCGTTGGTGATCATTGTCCATGTTTTCGTAAAAAGCATTTATGATATTGACAATCCGAAAAAAATCATTCGCATTGTTCCTACGATTTTTTTTCAACGAAGAAAAAACACAAAAAATCAACCGATGTCTAAAATCATCACGTTCCTGTATCAGCAGAATACAAAAATCTAGACAGAGAAGTAAGTTACTTAAATATTCATAAAACAAAAATTATAGAGTTGATTTTATAGTCTATTTCAATATTTCAACTTCGTAAGAAACAATTAATCTCGAATACATTGAGGGGGAAAAATGAAAAATTTGATTGTCAATGACTGGAAAGTAACTTATAAATGTTCTAGTCATTTTGGTCGAAAAATGATAGTATTTTGTAAAAACACTTCCAATTATACGGTACAGTACAAATTTTAAATTTTTTACGTATTCTATTTGATTTAATTAACCAAATTTTTATCTTTTTTATGACGTTAATTTGATGTATCGTTTGTCATGTATAATTTATCAGAAAATCTTGATAAGATTTTTTGCATTAAAAATAAAGTGGCTGATAGAAAAAATGTATTTCGTATTTTCCTCCGTAACTTTTCAGAAGCTTAACCACCTAATAATCGCGATATAATCTGCCTAAAATCATTGTTTTTTTTTAATATACCACGAGAGCTAATATCAAAAGTGACAAAATGTAAAAAAGTTGATATGTCGATTTTAGTACACAGAAAGCCTTTTTAAAATATTGCACGTATTTTAAGCTCAAGGTATTATGTCAAAAAAAAACGAATTGAAATTTGGAGAAATCTTGTGTCAGAAAATTTCAAACGATGATTAAAATTTCATTTACACGTAGGGCCTAATTGTTGAACGGCTCCTACCTTATATAGTATATGTTTTTTCTTAAAAATCTTACCACCTTAAGCATACAAAAAATAAGTTTGCAAATAGTTGCAGGGTGAAAATTTTATTTTTTCTTTTGTATAAACATTCTTTTTACATTCTGACGCTCGTAATTTACTTGAACCTTGGAAATTTGATAAAAACATAAGAAAGGATTAAAGTCGCATATATGTACAGATTTCACAAATATATTGGAGAATATAATATGTCCTCTAGAAAAAATATGGACAAAATACTCTGATAGCATGAGACAAAAAGACAGAGAGAGAGAGAGAGAGAGCAATGTTTACTCACAAAATACGTGTGTATGTACATTGTTGTTCATTGAGGATCGGAGTTGTCAGTCTTTTGAAGCAGATTATAAATAGAATAGGAGAGCTTAAGAAGCTGCAAATAACAATAAGCTCAGTTTGAAAAATCAGAATTTGAAAATTATAAGAAATTGAATTAATACTTACGCTTGTGTAAGTATCTAGCGATAGCGATATTATACTAGCTGTCTTGAATTGTATCGGTCTGACACTCAGTGTCATGATCATAATGAGTTTTTTCTGCGTTTTTCGAGTCAACAGATGCCAATCCATATCGTAGACTGCGTCGATAATGGCCATGCTCTTGAAACGTATCCCAACATTTTAAATATCATTAGCGAATGTCACAAATTTTATAATGCATTTTACCTCGCACGTTATTTCGTTGCCGTGCCAACAATAAAAGAATATTTCGAAACACATTGCACTGACGTAAATAACCAGGAAAGTGAATTCAGAACTGAACGGGACCATTTTCGTCATGAGATAAGTACTGGCACACAGAACGAACGTGCTCACGGTGCACTGAAGAAAGACAACAGCACCGAACAGTTCATTAACGCACATCGTGAATCTAAATCCAGGATATTTAAAAAGCTTTCAAACTGATTAATTCTCCTTAAGGTAGGAGTCGCGTGAGAATCGTTTGAGACAGAATTTCTTTAAAATTTGCACAAATCTTTTATGATGTCATGATGAAATGTATGCCGAATTTTATGAAGCTTATTATTTGCCATCTAGTAATCAAGATGTTAATTGTTCAAAGTCGTTGCATTTTTTAATCTCTCATAAGAGAGGTTTAATATTAAAAAAGTGCCCAAAAAAGCCCATATTAAAAGTGGCATTTTTTAAAAACAAATATCTCGATAACCACATGGTGAAGCCTCTTTAAATTTTGCGTCTATGTTAGTATGATGTCATATAGAAGATCAGTATACATTTCGAAAAAAATCTGCCTCAACAAATTTCAAGTGATGATTTTACATTTAATTAACACGTGCAGTCAAACTTTTGAAAATACTGTCACGCAACCCCTACCTTAAACACGTTTTTGGAAGAAAATACCAAAAAAAAGTAACCTAAGAATATGGAGATGATGACGAACTATTTTTTTGAGCATCATCGATTCGAGAAATTCGATACTCTCGTAAGATTGTTTCTGAGACTCGGCAATTAGAATAGTTGCCAGGTATCGCAATCTGTGCTTGAGAATTCTCAATTGTAAGCACGCAAGATTCAGCAAGTTACAGAAAAATTGATCAAAGGCAGTGCCGATTATTGCGACAAGAGCGTGAGCGTAGGCTTGATGCGTATAAGTACACCAAAATACGATCGAAATTTTCGTGTACTCGAATGGTATCCAACCTTTGAATGGCAATTCTTTTGATAAAAAAGAGCCAATGGTCACAGTTGTAACTGCCATGCTCGACATGGATTCAAAGATAATAGTAAAAAATCTGTAAATTTTATACCATTAAAAAATAATGGAAACGTGTGAATAATTTAAAATGAAATTAGGATGAAATAGTGAAATTCAAACCTAATTTTTTGGAAAAATTTACGGTGTATCTCCACTTCTGCTGGACTCTCCGGTAGACAAAAATTCTCGTTCATCATATCGACAATTTCGATAATTTGTACTCGTTTTAATACGATTTTAGTATATTTGCAAACTGAGCAGACTACAGTACAGAACATAAAAAGGGTACTTGCTATTTCATCAATATTCCCATTTATTGACTGAAGAATAATAAATACGAGCTGGGAAAGAAGAAAAGTTCCTAATACGATGGCTATAAACGCACTGTAAAGTGTGTAAAAATGTCTCTTCCAACCAGACGACCACTCGATTGGTCGCCAAGCACCGTTCCATGTCAACAATTTCATTGTATCCGGAACTATACCTTCCATTGGAAAAATTTTTTTCTACCCCTCCCGCACAATGCACCGTTCACGACTGAGAAAACTTCCCTCATTCCAGTACCACGTATATACACTCTATTATTACGTATTGATGAGCAATTATCTGTTAGCGAACGAGCTACTTTTCCTAATTTTTTTTCATCAATTCTTGGAT
>JAPYYW010004072.1:0-12511 GCA_030522545.1 Cremastinae sp. A BG-2022a
TGGATTCGAATAACTTCATATTGAAAAAAATGTTTTTCCATTTTTTTACAATAATTAAGATATCGTAATTAAATAGGTGGTCATTTTTTCTAAAATTTTGTTCTAATTTTTCAATATTTTTCCCAAAAAATAAATTAAAAAACAAAAAAAATGATCATGCATCTGTCTGTTTGTTTTGCACGGTTGCATTGACAAAAGATGAATTATTTGAAAAATGCTTAAAAAAATCGTCAAATTTGACCCTATCAAATTATGAATGCGTATATAAAGAGGCTACGGATCGTAATAGATTCAACGCCATTTGAATGAAAAAATTGATTTGGGGTGGGGGGGGGGGGTAGGTACTGATATATTTACGATATATCGCAAATATTATTAGTTGTGAAGCCATTTTAAATTGAATGTCGAAAATTTTTTAATTAATCCAATCTTACACACAACAGACACGTTAGTCTCTCGCTTCACATCGGACGAACTTCGTTCGCTTTCTTTCATTACTTGGCGGCGAGAGACTGCCGTGTCTCTTGATAGTGTATAACATACTCTACATTCAATGTCATTCAAAATATTGTGGACTTACTAAGGTAATCACATTATCATTATAAGAAAATACTATTTTTTATTGCATTGAAGACAAGAAAATTTTTAAATAATTAGATATTAAAAGATAAATCATTGAAATTTGGTTAATCGATATCCTCGTCGTCATTCGCCATGCATGAACTGTGAAGAAAGTTTTTTAAGTTTCACACATGTTTATTCTATAATCGTTTTTCCTGACTCCATATGAATTGTTTTTAATGTTTTAGTTTTTAATATCTTTCAATTTATTTTACGTCACTATTTAATTTGAATTAATTTAAATTTGAATTTAAAATCAATTCATTTTTTGTCATTTAATCGATCATCAATAATTTCGCAAATTGGAGCAACAAAGTATGTTGACCATTTTACTATAAAACGTTGAAATAGGATTGTTTATTTAAAAAAAAATTTCATCCGAAATTGTCAATGATGTACCCAAAATATTGATTTTTTTCTTTGCAGGGTTTCTCATTCATTCTACAGCATATTTGAACATATCTTACTTAAATATAAAATATTCACGGATTTAAAATTATAAAATAGAAAAATCAATAAATAAAATACGAAAAGAATTTAAAGCAATTGCTAACTAAACGATACGAAAAAATTATTGAATAAAAAACATGAAAGATACATTCCAAATAATTTGAATATAGTTTTGTGAGTATTAAATTCTTTTTGCCTTACTAAAATATATAATAAATTATATAAAATTTATTGTGATTAAAAAATATATAGCAAAAAAAATTTGTAGAAAAATATAAGTTATAAAAAATGGACGAACAACCATGAACGACAATATTGTAGCCCCAAGTCCATTTTTTTCGTTCCGTTCTAATCGGAGTATAAAAAAGCCAACAATATTTAATTAGCATGAAAAAAAGGGGAAATTCGGTTCTTTCACCTGGTGTTGCATTTTTCTCGGGCTTTCGAGGCAATATGAGGAGGAAAGTTGAAAGAAGGAGAGGAGAGAGAAGTATTTATGACCTGTCTTGCAAACGGTTATTACGTATCATGATTCCCAATTTTACTTGACATTTTGAGGTTCTCTGTGCTTCCATTATACATTTTTTATTGCTCTTTCTCTCTCTTACTAATTTTTTCCATATTTGACAAATCTACTCTCTCTATCTCTCTCTTCTTCTTTCTCTTTTTATATGACCTCTTTCGAATTGTTTTTCAATTTTTTATTGCTCATGCGGGAAAAGCGGCATCTTTACGCACGCTTTTACGGTTGAAAAGTAGCCATTTGCCCATTTTATAATTGCGATGTCGGTTTTTTATATTTGAGTACAAGAAGTTTACTTTGCGTACGCAAATTATTCTTTACGCACGCAAATTATTCTTTGAGCACGCAAATTTAGATAAAAAGAACTGATGCTGAAAAAATGAATAACGTTGTTAAAATTAAACAAAAAAAACCATAATTGTTTATAAACTGAAACTGATTTGAAGTTCACGTGACAGATAATTTAATTTATAAAACAATTTTTAAATATACTAATAAAAATTTCAAAATTTTGAAAATTTTGAAAACTTTTGAAAAATTTTTAGAGGTGGGAATTTTCAATTTTTTCATTTCCCTTTTAAATAACATTGGAAAATTTCTTTTTCGTTCGAAATTTTGTAGATCGATAACGAAGTAATTTACATATACCCACTTACATATTTTTGTAGGAAATTTGATGCTCTACAAAAAAGGTCTCTTGTATTTTTTCTAAAAACGACTCCTTCGCAAGTTATTCTACATCGATATACAACCTTCTTCTGAAAATAACAAACAAAATGAAAAAAAAAATCAGTCAAATCGGTGGAGCCGATCCCAAGTGATACTCCGCCATACATGTGGCAATTCATTTTTATACATATATGAGCAATTCTATGAGCAATTCTACGCCATTTCGACCACTTTTAGACCTGACCCCGTTCGATTTGGCTGAAACTTTTTTATCATTTTCTACCTTATTGAAAACCTCTCTGAGAATATTTTCAAATTTTTTCACCGAATCCAAAGAAAGTTATGAATTTTTGAAACATAATGCTGATTTTTCCGAGTTATCGGAACGTTTTTTTGAAATTTTCGTAATTAGATATACTTTTATTGAAGAGTATATCAAAATGAGTATATTAATTAAGATCTATCTTCATGGACTTTTTTTGAGTTATCTGAAAAAAAACAAAAGTTTCTCGATTATTTAACATTTCTAATTTTTTTTTCTATTTTTTACAAAAAACTTTGACATTTTTTACGGATCTTTAAATTTTATCAAAGTGGTGTTTTTTCGATTTCTATTGTTATTTTTATTTTTTGAAAAAAATGTTGCATATCATCATTTTGCAAATTTTTGAGAATGTACATAAAATCCCAAAATTGAAAAAAAAATTGGGAAAAGAATAATTGATAGTGGTAAACATAAAAATTTTTTATTTTTATCTAAAAAGTTAAAAAAATAATAGAAGGTTGTTTCAGATGATGTTTTGTTTTTTTTTCAAAAACTACATCAATAAACAAAGAAAATAAATAATAAAAGTTGATATTTGGTTCATTTATTTACAAACAGTGGGCTTTTATGAAAAAAATTTCTTTAAAAGCCTACTGTTCGTCCAAAAATGAATCAAATAACAATAACTTACATTATATTAGGATCTTGAATAAGTTCACACTGTTTCTTCAAAAATGGCAATAGCAGTACCCCGTTCGTGGTATTTCGAATGGCAACACACATACAAGGCAGTAGTGTAGCTAACCTTAAATGTCAGTGTATGGTAGTTCACTTTAGTGTAAACAAAGTAATTTTTTCTTACAATTAGTTCTGTAGATGTCTACTTTTGTGCGAAATAAAGTGTATTTGCGGGGAATTTTATTGCACTACTTTATTTAAAAGAAATCTGCAGCTGAAGCACATAGAATTCTTGTTGAGACTTATGGTGACAATGCTTTGTCGGATACGACATGCAGAGACTGGTTTCGACGCTTCAAAAATAATAATTTTGAACCTGAGGATAAAAAACGTTCTGGCGCACCGAAAAAATTTGACGACAAAAAGTTGGAGGAATTACTCGATCAAGACGGATGTCAGACGCTAGCAGAACTTGGAAAAACATTACAAGTAGATGAGTCAACTGTTTCAAAACGTTTAAAAGTTTTAGGAATGATCCAGAAGCAAGAACATTGGGTACCGTATGAATTGAAGCCGAGAGACGTCAAACGGCGTTTTCTCACGTGTGAACTATTGCTTCAACGGCAGAAAAGAAAAGGTTTTTTGCACCGCATCGTGACTGGTGATGAAAAGTGGATACACTACGATAATCCAAAGCGTAGAAAATCGTGAGGTAAGCCCGGCCATGCATCAACATCGTCTGCAAAATCAAATATCCATGGCTCGAAGCTTCTTCTCTGTATTTGGTGGGGGATCAGCAGGGTGTAATTTATTATGAGCTGCTCAAACAGAATGAGACTATCACGGGGGAGCGCTATCGACTTCAATTGATGCGTTTAAGTCTAGCCTTAAAAGAAAAACGGCTGCTATACGAGCAGAGACACGACAAAATGATTTTGCTACATGACAACGCTCGGCCTCATGTTGCAAAACCAGTGAAAACCTACCTGGAAACGCTTCAATGGGAAGTTCTACTCCACCGCCGTATTCACCTGACATAGCCCCATCTGATGTTTACCTATTCCGTTCGATGGCACATGGTCTAGGTGACCAGCGCTTTCATTCTTATGAAGAAGCTAAAAAATGGATCGATTCTTGGATAGCCTCAAAAGACATGTCGTTTTTCCGACGCGAAATTCATATACTGCCAGAAAGATGGAAGAAAGTGGTCGCTAGTGATGGGAAATAATTTGAATGAAATGTTTTTGTTACTTATAATTTAAATAAAGCTTTTATTTTGTAAAACAAACAGCGAGAACTTATTCAAGGTCCTAATATATTTTCTTTGTTTTTGGATTTAGTTTAAAAAAAAATTAAAAAAATAATTTGAAATAACCTTTTATTTTTTTTTTACTTTTTAAATAAAAATCAAAAAATTTTTTGTGTTTACTATTTTCAATTATTCTTTTCAATTTTTTTTTCAATTTTAGGATTCTATATACATTCTCAAAAATTTGCAAAATCGCGTTATACAAAATAAGCTATATTTTGAAAAAAAAATTGAAATTGTAAAAACACCACTTTGACAAAATTTGAAGACTTGTAAAAAATGTCAAAGGTTTTTATAAAAAATAGAAAAAAAATAAAAATAGTAATCATCGAGAAATATTTGTATTTTTCATAAATCTCAAAAAAAATCCATGAAGATAAATCTTACTAATTTCGATTTATTTTTTATTGAAAATACATCTAATTACGAAAATTTCAAAAAACGTCCCGACAACTCAATTTTTGAAAAAGATATGTCTATTTAAAAAAAATAAGCATTTTTTTCAAAAATTCATTTTTTTTTTCGATTTGGTGAAAAAAATTCAAAAAATTTTCAGAGAGGTTTTCAATAAGGTAGAAAATGATAAAAAAGTTTCAGCTAAATCGAAAGGGGTGAGGTCTAAAAGAGGTCGAAATAGTGTGGAATGGCTCGTTTATTCTCAAAAATTTGCAAAATGGTGTTATGTAAAACAAGCTTAATATGGAACATTTTTTTTCAACAGCTCACTGTTCGTACAAATAGGGACCAAATAACAATTTTTTAAATTTTCTTTGGTTTTGATGTAGTTTAAAAAAAAATACAAAAAAGTTATTTCAAACAACCTTCTATTTTTTCTCAATTTTTTAGATAAAAATCAAATTTTTTATTATGTTTACCACTTTCAATTATAATTATTATTTTTTTTTAATTGTGGGGTTTTATATACATTCTCAATGATTTTTAAAATGGTGTTATGTAAAATAAGATAAATTTTGAAAAAAATGTTTGATAAATTAAAAAAAAATAAAAAACGAAAAAACACCACTCTGAAAAACTTTGAGGATTATAAAAAATGTCAAAGTTTTTCATTTAACAAAATTTTTTAATTAAAAATGGTAACCATTGAGAATATTTTTTTTGAAAATTCAAAAAATATCCGTAACGATAGATCTAAATAATTTTGATCTATTTTTTTAAGTACATCTAATAACAAAAATTTAAAAAAACGTCACGATAACTCAATTGTCGAAAAAGTTGTGGTTTTTGTTTAGAACAGTTTTTTTTCAAAAATTCATAAGTTTTTTTGAGTTAAGTGAAAATTTTGAAAAAAATCTCAGTGAGGTTTTCAGTAGGGTAGGAAATGATAAAAAAGTTTCAGCCAAATTGAAAGAGGTCAGGTCTAAAAGTGGTCGATATGGTGTGGAATTGCTCATACATAGATCATGACAAAAAACTCAAAAATATATTACGAGTAAAAAAACAAGCATTTTTTTCTTATTTTGCCCCTCTTCCCTCTCTAGGCATCGAAGATAGTATACATTTTTAAAAATTTAAGTCTTAACAATAATTTGTGATAAACGTCACTTTTGAACAGACGCTGCGACGAAATTGCTGGATGATGGTTGATAGCAATTCAGCCATCCGGTTCATCATAAAAATACAAAAAAAATACTATTGTTGCAAATTGTTGCAAGAACAACATGCTCAAAGTCCAAGGTCATCCAAGGAGACCTGTACTTGTAACGTATGTATGAAATTTGAAAAAAATCAGAATCTTAGGATTTTCTTAAAAAAACTAAAGAAAGCTTCTTTCAAGGACAATAATGAAATGTGCCAAAATTGAAGAAGTTCCACTACCCAAAAATCATGATATTTGAAGTTGAAGATGATAGTTGAAGATGGCAATATTTAACACGTACTCTTATGTGAGACTGCAGAGAATAGTGATTTTTGAGAATAAATATTTCGAATTCTACATAGCGAAACCTCTTAAAATTGAATATACATTTGAACATTATATTAAAGAAGGTTTTTGCAAATTTTTAACAAAATCCTACGAAAATCGTTAGAATATAATATCTAACGATATTACCGTTCTTTGAAAATGGCCAATTTTTCGACAAAAATTACTGATCCATTTTTTTCTTGTTTAGCATATAACGTAGCCTAAAATGTATGTATTACAATTTATTAGATATAACATGCAATATTACAGGTGTAACATATGTTATATTTAAGTTACAGTAGATTTCAGTTGGCAAGGGTAATATACAACCATAAATTACTAACTATTATTATTGTTCTGAATGTGATTTTAATGTAGTGCTTAATCATTATTTTATGATTCGAAGTCATAAACAATGTTTGCAAATCGATTTCTTACGATATTTTTTTAGAAGTAAACTTAAGCAGAAAAACCACATGGTATTGACATAAATTGAGATAAAAACTTTTGATTTGATTGTACCTGTAGAACTACCTTAAACAGTTTTTGATATCGAACTACCTCAGCACGTGTTTAGGTGGGAAAATCGCTAAACCTTAACTTCAAATGTCTCCGAAACTAAATTGTAGAATAACTCAACTCTTTATTTATTCGATTTGTTTTATTTCTTTACAAAATATGTAATTTTTCAAATTTTTCTTAAATAAACGGTTTTTGCTATCAAACTACTTTAAGGTAGTTTACTTGGTACAAACAAATAAAAAATAATTATCTCGATTTTCTTGACATTCAAAGTGATTTGCGAGATTAAGTTCATTGAGAAAAGTTGTTGCCAATTGACTAAAGAAGAAGATGCTCGAAATTCAATGTCATCCAAGGTCAAGTATACTTGCTACATGTGTCACTAACGCAAATATTTTTCGGATATTTTCTTTTCTTGGAAACATTATTTCAAACAAAAAAGAATATAACTTCTAGTTTTTATTATAATGCCAGAATGCTCCAAATAAGAGCAGAATAAACAAAATAATGAATTAAAAGGTTTATGACTCATTACATAAATTATCCGAATTTCATCTCAAAACATCAAAAGAATTTGGTGCCTAAGACAAAAATATGTAAGAAATGACCACATGCACCACACTTTTCCAATAAGACCATCTCAAGTTCATCACGCATCCGAACGAAAAGGTGAAGCTGCACGTGTCCGATCGTAAATCCAAAAATAAATAAAAGGGTACGTGTTTACCTAGTATTCAAAGAGTGCCGCACATATCATAAATTCGTCAAAATAATAGATTCCCCACCGAAGAAAGTACCCTTTTCACACCCAAAAATCAGGTATACAATCCTTCAAATCATACGCTAATTGCTCACTGTGTTTTTTTTACATTGGCCACGATGGAACTATGTCCGTCAGTCAGCCCGCATTACCCTACGAATTACTGTGAATCAGCCTCGTTCACGTGCTCATAACTCTGTTCAAGCTCCAGGTCTTCGGTAGAGGAGAGCGAGTCGTGTTCAAATTTTTCTAAGTTCATTTTTTCGTTCGTCGCCTAACTACGAACCAGTCGGGCGCGCGTTCAAATTCGATTTTACCGAGAAATTATAATTGAACGTTTTTATCAAAAATAATATATTAATAAAAGTATAAAAATTAAAAGAATTGCGAAATAAAAGATTATTGTACACAGAAGTAAACCGACACCAGTAATTAAAAATTGTTATCGAACTTTGAAATGAAAGGTAATACAAAATTTATACAGTCCAACACCCCAATAAGAACGATTTAATAAGAACGCTTCCCCACTTTTTCGCTCGAGCACTTCCCCCACTCTGACTCGAGTTCCGAGCTCGAGTAGTTTCTCGTCCGCGAATCCCAATAAGAACAGATGCCGACGAAACCTCAAAGAACAAAATAAGACGAATATCAAGAAGCATACTTTATTCTTTTTTTTATATTTTCATATAAAATGCTCGTAGATTCCGTTAAATATTCATACACAATATTCAACACACTTTATTCTTTTTTTAAAAATATTTTCATACACAATGCTTTTAGATTAAGCATTCAATGTAAAGGCAAAATTATTGATCAAAATTTTTTCCAAGATATTTGATTCAAAATTTTTATTAATGTTCTTTGGTGTAATATTAGAAGGTATGCCAAATTTAAAGATTCTTCACTAACTAGAAATCGAAATATTTATCGTAAAAAATCACGACTTATAACATAAGGTTTATGAGAGATAGCTAAAATTTCTCCTTTTTAAGAATTAATATCTCAATTTCTAACAAGCGAATGAAATTAAAATTTGGACACAAGACAAGTATCATATTAATCTCAACATACACCAAATTTCATCATAAAATCTTGGATAGCCAGAAATTATCGGACTACCTTGAATATGCAGAGGAATATAAAGAACGTGCGCGATTCGAAAGACGGTTTGAAACTCGGTCGAGCGATCGTTCTTAACCGGATTCATGTACACCAAAAAGAAAGAGACAGAACGAGTCCGCGACCGCGAAGCGCGCACGGAGTGGAGGGCCATAAAAATCTTCCCCTTGGGGGCTTTTGCGTTCTTATTGGGGTGTCGGACTGTAATTGAAATATTGTTAACTAACAAAACTGTATTGTATGTAGAGAATCCTAGATCCCTCTACTTACTCATTGTAACCGTCTTAATTTTTTGTACCGTATGTAGAGAATCCTAGATCCTTCTACTTACGCATTATAATCGACACCGATATTTTCATTTCTATTATAGAGCATGTAAAGAATCTTCATTTACTCAAACCCTTACTCTATTTACTCGACGTAAATTTTCCTACTCCCGGTAACGCCACTTGAAACACTGATGACCTTCGGTCTCATAAATCAAGTTCCAAACGCTAATTTTGAAAAAAAATTACGCCAGATTCTTTTGAAAAACTAACAAAGTTTTTTTCACGTCATATAAAAATCTATGCAATATTTAAAAAACGTTTTACCATCTAGAACTTAAAATATTTTTAATGTTGAATATCGTAACATTTAACACGTGCTCTTATAGACGAGCACGAAAAATTATGATTTTTAACATTAAGTATCTCGACATCTACGTGGTAAAACGTTTTAAAATTTGATCCACATGTTTTGATCACATCCAAGAAGATTTGTGCTAATTTTTAAGAAAATTGATTGAAATTCATTTTTCACGAGAACTACCTTAATACATTATTGAGAAACAAGGGTCGTAAAAGATTAATAAAATCGTATCACTAAAATGACGTGCTTAAATTCTGAGAAGCAGGATCTCGAAGAAAAGTAAGCTAAGTGTAAGTAAAAATAATTATTCCACAAAATTTCAGTGGTCGTGAAAACTTGGGAGAATTTATTAGAATCAAAAGGAAAGAGAAAGAGAGAAAAAGAGGAATTTTTCATTGTCACTTTTGATCTGTAATGGAAAGATTATCATCTGAGATTTGCGAAAATCAAAGCGTCAATAGCTGAAAATGGAAAAAGGAAAAGAAAAGTAATACAAGTTTGAAACAAACATTGAATGTCCTGGGTCCGAGGAGAATTTTCGTGATTCGATCAGAACTTTTTACACGTTCAACTGCTATAGAAAGATTCAATTGATTATTATATACATTTTTCTCTATATTTCTGTCTCTTTTTTCACTCCCTTTTTTCATCAAAGTGGTAATTCCCTGGTGAAATCTCACCCTCCACTCGGACCGAGATATCATAGTGCTTCGCGTCGTCGAGAGAAAAAATGGACTTTTTTCTTTGATAAACGTCCAAAAGTCGTTCTGACTGACAAAAATGACCCTAAAATAATTTCTTTTCCGTGTCATAACTTTTTTACGAAAACACGATTTTCTCATGTAAAAATTTTTATGTGCTGCACATACGGATTTGACAGGCATCCATCAATAATGATAATACGATCAATAACTCATCAATAGCAACAATAATGGAAATAAAATATTTATCTCAATATATAAATCGAGAAATTTGTATGTTCATTTATTTATATATGGAATTTTTTTCTCTATAGTTACTTCGCTCCCAAACACTAAAATAAAATAAAAAGTATGTCAAGTAATAAAAAAGATAGTCTGTCGTATTTCTGTTCTTAACTTTCTCAGATCTTTTAAATTATGCATGCATGACTTTGTTTAAAAAGTAAAAAAAGTAAAAAAAAATAATGAAGATCATACAAGGGATCAAGAATAAATAAAGTTTTTTTTGTGACTATTAGTTTAGATCGGTTGATTAAAAATTAGACAAATAACAAGAAAAAATTAAATTTTCGTCAGAACTTTTTGAAAAAAAAAATTTCACTACTGTAAAAACTTGGTGTGCATGGCTAATTTTCATTAGTCAACGAAGATATTCTACAGTACAGTACACAAAATATGTATAATAAATGTGAATGGATTTAAAGAAGTGTTTCTTATGAGTTTTTGCATTTTATTATTTGGTGAAAAGATCATGATTTTATTAAGATGGTTGTGACGTGACAGATGAATCAAAACATGTCATCTCATTTTTTCTTATGTATATAGTGGTTTGCACGTAGAGTTTATTAAGAAAATTTTTTATAAATTGGATAAAGAACAACGTACTCGAAATGCAAGGTCAACCAAGGTGAAGGTGGACCATTGCATGATTAAAGAAATTTGAAAAAAATTACGTCAAATTTTTTAAAATAACTAAATAATAAACGTATAATGGTGTGGGGTTTGAATGTAGAAAACATTTTAGGAGACTTCACTGTGTAGAAATTGAGACATTTATTGTTGAATATCACAATATTTAACATGGGCTCTTATCGCAGGGTACCTAAAATAGTGATATTTACCACTAAATATCTCAAAATACCCAAGTGGGTTCTTGTACCAACTGATAAAAATTAGCCATGCAGACCAAGTTGTTATAGTAATGAACACTTTCTATCAAAAAGTTCTGTCGAAAATTTAATTTTCACTTGTCATTTTCCTAATTTTTAATCAACCGATCTAAACTTATAATTACAAAAAAACTTTATTAATTCTTAAACATGCGTAAGATCTGTATTCTTTTATTATTTTTTGCTAATTATTAAACAATGGGATACATGAATAATTCTAAAAAATCTAAGAAAGTTAAGAACAGAAATACGACGAATTACCCTTTCATTACTTGGTGTACTTTTTATATAATAAAAAATTTTTTTTTGGAGCGATTTCAGTTTTTTTGTACGATTAAAAAATGTTAAAGTTATTTTTAAACTTTTATCACTAAAATTGGCATACATGAGATTACACTGGTTCATTGTGAACTTCTCACATTTTTATCACTGTTTCCCCCAAATTCTTTTTATATTTCTTGCTCTCATTACCGTATTTTTATTCACATATTATCCTTAAAGGGTTATGTGAGTTTCAAAGACGAACAAATCAAACATTTTCATTATTGTTTTAATATAATAAACTAGCCGAACCGGTGAACTTCGTATCACCTACACAATCGATGCACAGACAAAATGAACAATTTTTGATTTTTCTATTTCTCAGCTTACACGGAGAGAAATCACGATACTGTATTTTATCATAAAGTGACAACTATGCTGAGTATTTTATAACTAAGTATATGTTTATCATAAAACAAAGTATATTTAAGATATAATCTAAACAGAATATAATTAGTTTCATAATAATTAGTATAATTGTCACTTTTGTATAGTAAAATTTATCATTATTTTCTCTCAGTGTTATTTTACAGTTTTTCCAAATTTTTTTTCTAACCCATTCCTGAAGTATACTGAATAAAACGAAAAAAATTATTTATATCGGTCAAGCCGTCTTTGAGTTTTGTGAGAGTAACGCACAGTGATTCATTTATATATGACCGATTCCACTTCAATTCAACGACAATTTTCGGATGATCTATTCGATTTCTTTTATTTTTTAAAATGTTCTTGTAGATATTAAATAAAGTAGCTACACCAATTTTTAGCCCTCTATCTTGACGCGTATAGAACTTTCGTAAATTTCTTAAAATATTCATAACTCCTACAATAGTTAAAGTATCGTAACTTA
>JAPYYW010004073.1:0-16588 GCA_030522545.1 Cremastinae sp. A BG-2022a
CTCGTCTCGGCAGAATGTAATCTTGATGTATCCAGGTACATTAATTATTCGAGATATTGCTGATATCATTGATTGGACGACATTACTCCGTCGCTAAAATTTTGACACAGTGATAAAAGCCTCATCCACTAGAAACCGATACAGTTGACCACTGAATAAAGTCACTGAAATTTGAACTATGAGTAACTAAGGAACAATCCTAAATTGTGACTTTTATATAAGATTAATCCTGGACCTTTTTGTATTTCTTCGTCTCGGCAGAATGTAATCTTGATGTATCCAGGTACATTAATTATTCGAGATGTTGTTAATATCATTGATTGGACGACATTATTCCATCGCTAAAAGTTTGACACTGTGACAAAAGCCTCGTCCACTTGAAACCGATACAGTTGATCACTAAATAAAGTCACTGAAATTTGAACTATGAGTAACTAAGGAACAATCCTAAATTGTGACTTTTATATAAGATTAATCCTGGACCTTTTTGTATTTCCTCGTCTCGGCAGAATGTAATCTTGATGTATCCGGGTACATTAATTATTCGAGATGTTGTTAATATCATTGATTGGACGACATTATTCCATCGCTAAAATTTTGACACTGTGACAAAAGCCTCGTCCACTTGAAACCGATACAGCTGACCACTGAATAAAGTCACTGAAATTTATGAGTAACTAAGGGACAATCCTGTGACTTTTATATAAGATTAATCCCGGAACTTTTTGTATTTCCTCGTCTCGGCAGAATGTAATCTTGATGTATCCAGGTACATTAATTATTCGAGATGTTGCTGATATCATTGATAGCAGCTTGTCAGAGAGTATGTATAATATGTCGAGCGATTCGTGCCCTGAATCCCATACGTTCGGGAGTAGCGTAAAAGCCAAGGTAACGTGAGTATCCGACGCGATAAATTCATACGCGATGCTACTGCCGTCTCGTGGCAGCGGCGGAAGAACGTGCAGTACGTTGCTTGAATCCGATGCAATGACCTACCTTTATCCCTCCGTGTCTCTTCCGTACACGCGCCGGTACTCTTTCTCCGCCTCTCCTCTCTTCGACTCTCGCTCTCCTCTACCGAATTTACATACGACTATCCCTTTAGTCTGACGGTAGTCGGAACTGAGATTTATCGGCTCGCGTGGCGCCGATCGTCGAACCAATTAACCTTTGTACGTGACGCGTACAGAGAGACAGAGTGAATCAACGATTTACGAACACAGTCCGAGGCGTATCCGCGGCTATTCATTCGTTATCCATCCTTCCAATGCCATCCATCTCCCTCGCTCTTCCATTCAATATTCCCTCTATCACGCCGCCGCGCTCTTCTCTTTATCCTTGAACAAGATTTCACCTTTTTTTTCTCCCTTCTCACGTACGTCCCCATAATAGCCGAGGATAACGCGAACGAACAAAACTCTCTATTCGCGTAAACGTTTTTATTAACGAGACCATCAATAAACATCAACGAGCCGAGTTACAGATTCTTCGTCGTCAACCGTTTCATCGGTCCGCGTCCTTATTTCGCAGCGAGCGAGCTTCTCAAGATTTATACATCTGGCGCACGAGACGTTTTCGCGTGTTTCATCTCCGAATCGATCATTCATCATGCCATTCGTTGGATCTCGTTTCAAAGATCTCTATAATGCAAACGTCAAAACTTTTTTGCCCGTGGAATCGCCGAGAGGTTTTTTTACTCGATTTTGACGCGATGAAATTCGTATATTGCGTGTCAGAGACGCGAGACATTTCTCGTCACGCCTTATGACGCTTCGCCTCTCTCCGGACTTTAAAGTCTTTTCATTTCTAAAGCTCGCTGGTCACGTACCGACGACGATCAATGACTCTCAATGGGACTCCAACGCTCGTCGATGTCAAATTACTTCGGTGTCAAAGGTGCTCGCTGCGTGCTGATAACATTTTTCGAGGGAAATCGTGAAAACGAAAAACTCGCTGACGATAAAGTGTCTATGTGACGGTAGCAATTCTAAAGATGAACCAAAAGCACCTCTCTTGTAATTCTTCAGCACTGCCTCAGAAATATAGTTTGTCTTTCTCGCTTTTTCACTCAGGAGTGTTTAAGGTGACATCGTCGACGACAGTTCATCTAGGATGCAAATATCCTTTGATACCTCTGGACAACATTTCTTGTGGACTGAAAAACTCTCAAGGATTTACTATCTCCAAGCTTCACGGTGTGCTCTTCGTTTTATTCACGAGTTTACTTTTTACAATTTTCTGTTCACTCCTACGAAGAGAGGAGAAAAACGCGCACTGGGAAAACTTTTGAAAAGAGAGTGTCTGAATGCGCAAACACGACATCTAGATCCCATTTCAATTCCGTACCTGCCAATTTTGATTTATACCACACGTCTGAGCCACCTCTGTCCATGACATTCTAGTCTCATATCCGGATATTCGATGGCGCAAGAAACGTCGGACTTTTGCTGCATTTGCTCGCTATATCGAGCTCTTCAGCTCGCAATACCATGACGTGCGTTTCGTTTCATGCACTTTTTCAAGACGCAGTCTGAAAAATCGCCCGGGCGATAGATCACGACAGTCCGGTTTATCACTTGACAAATGTCCAAGAAGATTCTTCGTCCGTTCGTTCACCGCTGCTCGTTTCCACCATTCAATCGCCACCCACGTTGAGTTTCCCAGATACGTCAATAGCTCTTCTTCGGCCTCTATCTCTGAGTTCAAACGCGGAGAATTAATTCGACCCGCTAATGGACTTAATGATTCGCGGATGAACCAGCGGCAATTTGTTGAAGACGTGATTCAGCAAACGCCGAGCGACGGAGCATTCGAGACCTCCGGCAACGTTTGAAAGCTGCCTCGGTCTTTCGGCGACGGTTAGATCGTGTGTTCATATGCATCGAATCGATGAGAAAGGCTTTTGACCCGTTTCGTGTATCGGGACGTAGAAACACCGCAGCTACATAAGGATCAGTACGCGCTCCTCCGTACTTGTTGACGATTCCATATACATGTACAATCGTTGCGACGGAAATGCACAGGTGTTGGTAATTACCTATACTCGTTTAGCGCTCGATGGTCCGTGCTCCGCTGGCACGATACGCTTCATGCGCACAAACGTATTAAGAAGGAAGAAGGGGAGTCTTGCAAGCTAAAATCTCATCGGTAGAGCGTAATAGGGTTTCCCCTGCCAATCGCTGCAAGATGAGATCTCGTTCAGAAAAAAACGTTTTCCATTTTAAATTGTCAAAAACAAATTGTCGTCTTTTGATAAAGGTTCTATCGTTTCTTATTTTGAACAAAATTACTTGAAGATTATTATATGGCTGGCTGTAATATGAATCGGATTTTTTTCTTTTAAGGTAGTTCTATAGGTACAGTCAAATCAAAAGTTTTTGTTTCAATTTATTTCCATACTATGTGGTTTTAGAGCTTAATTCATAATCTTATGATTTTTTTTTAAAAACTAGAGGAAGCTTCTTTCAAGATATTTAGGATTGAAAATGGCAATATTTAACACAGGCTCTTATGTAAGAGCACTGAAAATAGGGATTTTTAACAATAAATATCTCAATTTCTACGTGGTGAAATCTCTTAAAATTTGATACGCATATTTGTAACGTATCAAAGAATAGCAAATGTACCAATTTTCAACAAATTCCTAAATAATCGATAAAACTACAGAACTACCTTAAGATACGACACTGCTGCAATATTAAAATCTAAAATCTTATTTTTTAGCATGCTAAAGAAATCGGTGCAAATTCATGAAAAATCCGTCTCAGAAAATTTTAAGTGATAATTTTACATCCGGTTTGGATGCATAGCCAAACTTTTGAACACAACTGTCACGCCACTCGTACCTAAATCATGGAAATCATTAAAAGTTATTAAGGGCAGAAGTAAAATTAATCATAGCCATTCCTGTATTTCAATTATAGTTTAATCACGTGTATTCGGAAAGCGCAGACTTACTGCTCTCCCAGGCGCATCATGGGGAGAATCGTCTAAATGGAGAATACACTTTTGCCATTCAAGAGCTTCAGTGTCTCCGCCTCCTTGGGTCAAATACCCGTGACTTACGAAGTTTGTGCGAAGTTACGATGATAATTATCAGAGTTAGAAGACCTCGTCGAGGTTGTAGGTATTACTTGAGACTTGCTGGGAGTACGTACTTTTACGAGGGCAAGTGGAATTTCAATGAAAAAGTATTTATTGCCCACGTGTTAATTTCACAAATGCTTACATTACGTTCTAAATATGCTGACAAATTATGAATAAATTCCAAAGGTAACTATATCGATTCTGAACCATTTAATATCTTAGTTCGTCACATAAGTCATTTAACCAAAAGTTTTCAATGAGTTTTCGTTCTATGAAATCGAAACAGAGGAAAATAAAAAGTATACTGTTATAAGAGTCGTCTTTTCGTTGATTCTCAGATTCCATTATTCCGTTCAACTCCATCCAGCCAGTGATACAGTAATTTGCGAATGTATGAGGTCTGGCGAATAGCCAGCAAGAATGAAACGACCTGGAAGGGTCTGTCAGAGAGGGCGATCTGAGCTACAACAGGCGTAAATGTTCGCATTTGGAATGTTACATTTTCACTCGGATAAGTCGACAAATTATCGTCTCTCAGTATTTCGTTCACAATATTTGTCTCCAATGTTTCATTGTTGCCAGATAAATGAAATTTTCGTAATAAACAAGTATTGATTTGAAGCCCATGCTTTCGTGTTATTCGAGCAGGTCAAGCTATATATTCGTCTTTAACAATTGTCATTCAATGTATAGGCATCTATATTATTCGAAACGGAAGTTAATGGTCTTATGAATTCGGAGGGTAAGCTCGTAATAACCTGTCAGTGTAATCGGAGAGCGCAGTATATCGCCTCTACGATTCTATCCCGATATCTTCTATCTCCTCCGTCTCTTGAATCTGTACAACGCCACAAACTGCTATACTGCATGAACCCAGTACTAACGCGCCGTATTGTCGACACGACGCGTTTTCACCGACGCCGTAATCTCCGCTTCTATATATGCAGTGGGTTACGGATATTCCGGAGAGTGGAGAACTCACGCGCCATCCTTCCGATTCGCATCACGAAGAACCTTACCTGAAGGAATTCTCAACACATTCAAGAATTCAGAAATTAAACGTATCAAAAATTATATCGCAGACATGCTTCTGTGTTGGCAATTGACCAACGGATGCACACACGAACATAATATCATGTTAATAAGGTTAATTGGGACATTCGCATATTCAAACGTTTCAGAGCTTATTTACTATAGATATAATAATTCAAAATTAAAACATAGGGTGTGTTTTGAATCGCTAAAATATGAGTCAGTACTTTAGATGTGAATTTGAAAGAGATCTTTTTGTTTAAATATCCTAAAAATTCAAATAAAGTGGTTTTTTCCACCTAGATGTTCAACTATTAAAGCGTTTACTTTGCCAGTCCTAAAAAATAAAGCGAGCTTTCGTTGCGATATCAAATTTCAACCGAAAGATCTCCATTGTTCGCATAATACGAACGGGATTTGCTATTCCTGTTGGAAAATTTTGTAATATCGGGCGCCGATATATCAGGAAGGGTAACCTTCTCGGTAAAGATATGCGTTTCGAGAATATATTACATCGTTTTAATATCTCTATTGAAACAGGATTGTCGTGGATTCATCGAGAATATGCAAGAACTCATTTACGTATGCACCCACATGGTTAAGGGAGAACGCCGCAAGACGAAGAAAGAAGGGAATATTCGCATCTGGAAAACGCACACAAGCGATTCCCTTGTCAATGCTCCAGGAACGTCGGGCGGCTCTGCATTTCTCGTATAATTTTATAAGCCGCTAAAAGCACCGATTCACTCGGTCTGAAAGTACAGCCAGAGTGTGCCTTCCTACTCATACTTGAAAACCATACTCATACATAGAAGCGATGTTCTCGTTACTAGGAAAATTCGTTTATGAGGATAAAGTAACGGACGTGGTTCGTTCTCAGTAACGGTGGTGCACTTTGTTTCGTGATGCGTGTCTAACGAGTCTGAAATATGTATGGTATATATTCTTGTTTACAAGTGCAGGCGATTCAAGTGCACCGGGAAAAAAAATAAGCTGAACTTTTTTCCGCAAGCATGTATAATGCGATCATGTATATTTAATATATTCTTTGATGTGACGAAATAAAAAAGAACCTCGTTAAGCAGCTCAACGTCAACCGAAAATCGTAGAATCTTCTAAAAAACGTTAGCAATTGAACGAAAAAAGATTACAAAATAAGGAAATGAAAACAGGATGTTCACAAACTGATAAAAGTAACTATATAGGAATTTTAAAACTTTCCTGAATAAACGATCTGCTTTAAGATCCTGAATAAACGATATCCGTGCTTGATTTTTCATTTAAGAACCGTTGTTATGTATTTTCGTGGTATGGAAATATAAAAATAAATCGAAGGGCTATTTTTACTTTTACCTTCAGATAATCACTGTCATTTGAATACTTGTAGTTTCACTACGAAGGTCTTATTATCCGAGTAAAAGTTTACTTACAGTCTATATATCTATGTCTCTTCTTTACTTACTGCTGGCGCGTTTTATAACCGAGAAGTCTAATAATACCTTAACTCGGTGTTGTTAATATTCGAATAGTGCTCATTGAAGATTATACAAGTACAATTGCTGTACTGCAAAAAAAGAATGAAATAATAGGCTTGAATAGGAAATGCTGAGAAAAATGATGCAAAATTATATACTTCCAATAATAAAGACTTTCCAAAAAAACCTGTAATTTCATACGCTACAGAGTAAAACGATGACATTAATATAACAAGTCGACATTCATTGACAATGATAATTTTACATATTTCATAGAAAACGTTAACGGTATTGATTTTACCAAGTCGAGTAATGAATAATTGATCAAATAATGAACGATGAATCAATTTGTATTCGTTTCGCTATCTGATTTACCAATCACGACTGTCTGCACTAGATACGTGTTGCGCAATTGATCGGGATGTAGCGCGCTCTCTGCAGTACAGTCTCGAAATCTTCGTTTCCACGTCTCTCCTTGTTTCTCCCATGGCATGTCCTTCTCTTCGGAGTACGGGTCCGGACAAAGCCTTGGAGAATTGAGGATGGTCCGGCTGCAATGAAGCCGATGAGGAATCCCAGATGGGAAAGCGAGCAAAGATGTATTCGATTGGGGCGATTGGGGAGGGAGACAAGAGGTGGAGTAAGCTTGTGAATACATGAAATGCGTTTGCCAAGCCTAGACCACTATTTCAAACGATACGGCGCTGAGCGTTCATTCGTAGTAGTGTTGAAGTCGATAACATTGTGGCAAGTTGCAATACCATCAACTATCTTTCTCCCTCGCTTTCTATTAAATGCTATTTGTATACTCATGCGCAACCATAAAAGAGCGTCCATACTTCACAGCTCGATAGCCTTCCTTTTCTGTGAAGCCTTCCTCATCCTTTAAGCAAAACATCTCTGCTACTCACACTCCAAAGATCTATATCAAAGGCGTCTGCAAATGAAGTCAGTATACACTCCCAAATGTCTAGCTACCTAATTTTCTACCATTACTACGTTCACGCTTTTGAATTTAAAGTTTGAATAAAGTCGCGATGAATGACTTACACTACTTGCACCAACAATACATACCATCAAAGCAGTTTTTTTTACTTATTCCGTTTATGACCAATAAATAAAATCATCTGATAATCCTGTGTTATGTCAAGAGAAAAATGTTCTTGGGTAAGACACTATAGGATCATGGTGTCAAATATATCACATAAGAGAGATGGGGGAAAAAATCTGTCGTGCGATAATCAAGGGATAGAGTTGAATGAGTCTCATCTAGGATTGAGACAAAAACACCTGAGGTTTGATACTGATAGGTGGAAGGATATAATTGGACGAAAGAGACCGGAAAGTAAAACCGGTCCATTGGAGAGGCGTGGCGCGGAAATAATAACGGCTACCAGGAAATCCTGGTCTGGCAGAATAGCCAAAGGATGGAGTTGGATCTAGGTGTACCCCGAAGAAAAATGATTTCTCGTGGGCAGCACGCGCCTTCTTTACCACCAGTATTACCAGTCCGGACAACCAACCACATTTATCTTGGCAAAGTTTCTGACTGTTTTTCCCCACTTATATCTCCAGAACGAATAAGACTTGACAGAAATTCAACTTGGCTTTAATTCAATTTAGAAACTTGGGTCATTAATCGTACCACTCAAAAATCAAAATTCCTTCCGAGCTTCTTATACTTTTTGTGCATCTTGTGCAAATGTAACGCTCGAAAAATTATTAATAAATAAAAGCTCTTCGTTTTTTCGTCTCTTTCGTAAGGAGCATCACGTAGAAAGAGGATTATTGTTTTGAGCGGGTTTCCCTCCGTCAGGCAGCGTGACGGGAATATCAGGCTTGGTTATAACCCGGTATTTCTCTTCCTATCGTACATATTACCGTAGACCCCGTGCTGCTTTACTTTCTTGACCACGCTTTACCCCTATGTCTTCCGAGCATGTCATCCACTGGCTATCTCACTCTATCCTCGATATCTTCCTTGGATTCTAATTTTTTTTCCTTCCGTCACAAAGTTTGTTCCTCCATTCAGAACAATATAATATCTTATTCTCCGTTTTACATATCTCAACGAAACAAAAAATACGGAACAATAAAAAAAAAGAAATCGGCACCAAATTTATCTTGCTCCACTCTGATGCTCTCCGTGGAAAGTTTGTACCAATTACTGAAAACGTGCCATCAGCGAGCTCAAGCCGTTAGGACGATGCGTGACTCGCCTCGTTTCGTACAAAGCTCGTCGACCGGTTACTACATGCATGTATACCTCTTTCAGCGTGATATAAAATAGAACGAGTGATGAGCTTCCGACGGAAGAGCGGCACCAATTCAACCAGAGAATGCCTTACCGCTGAACCGAATGAAACTTCGGCAGAGGCGTGGTGAGAAAGGTCACAGTTGGGAAGAGACGTTTCCTAGAACGAGTGGTTTAAGCCCAGACTCTGAGTACAATCCACCAGACGATGCGCTACGTTTTAGGATGGGGATACGAGCGGAGCGCTGAAACTGCGCAGCCAAATCCCACCTCGGTATCGCAATCAACAATGGCTCCCGGGTGGGGGACAGCCGAGGAAGGGTGGAACATGTACGCGATGAAGGATGGCAGGGTTTTGCGCTGGATGCCAAGCGGCGTCGAGTCTTGCGGTTTGTTCGGAAGCGTTGCGTGGTGGTTACTCCGAAGGGGCCGCGCGCATCGTGATGGAGACGAGGCACGCCACTCACTTCAAAGTTTGGACATAGAATGAGAAAGATAGGATCGCTGATGGAGAGCGCGAGGCCTCGAATAGTCTACTCCTATCGAGGCTGCCTGCCAACAGGCGTTGGCGAACCCTCCAAACGTCCGTTACACGTTATTTCTGTTTTGGCTTCTCCGATTTATTTCTCCAGACATTATCCCGTAACCTGCCATTCTCGAATGCCGAAATGTGAGGTCTGTACAACCACGGAAAATCGAAAAGTAAAAAGAACCTGTTCTTCTAACTGGGTACGCGTGTTAAATACGAAACTTCTGCTTACCTTTTATTCAACTTTCAATGACTTTACGAAAAAGTACAATTTATCATATTTAAATTATAGTTTAATAATACATTTTTAAGATATTCGCTTCGATGCACATAGCTTTTCCATTCTTGAAAATCCTACATCATTGATGCGCGTATGGCTTCACGCCAGTTCCTCTCACTCGTCTATATGCTCTTCGTTTCTATTTCTTTTCTGGTTTCGTCTGTTCCACTACTCATATGCGTTCGCTCTCTTATTATTATATATACACAATATTCTCTTTCCCTTTTGCTCACTATCTAGGTAAGTGCATACTAAGCTTGCAGAGGTTTCACCCTCTTCAAATCTTCTACCACATATTTCTCGAACGTCTCGTCTATACTGATATTGACGTAGCACTTTGATGAACTTATTTTTGTCGTCTATACTCGTTTGCTCTTATTCTTATTCTATTTATATGATCTGCGCTAATATTCGCAGAGAAATTTTTCTATGAAAATTTCACATCAGGGTTTTTTCACAGCTGTACACAGCAGAGTCCACTACCGAAATGACATACTTGAATTTGAAGCCTGCAAATGTAAAAATCAGCCTTTTGCATTTTCTATTGATAATGTAATCAGCTTTCATCAGAGAAATCTCAATTGGAAAATAATTAGTGACCGATAAATGTAATTAAATGAAAAAGTTTAATTGACATCACCATTTGGCTCTCTTTGTTAATTAAATTTTAAACTTCATTTGTTTTACCATTGAGAGTTTATTAAGCTCATTCGAAAATTGAAAAAGATTTTTACAAAAACTGTATAGTGTGCCGATTCAAAGTATAGATCTTTGTACTCGCGTTCCAATGAATTAAATATGCTACTTTGATGGTACACTACGATACGCTAATTTCCATGGTATGTCCTGGACAATGCACTATTTAATGCATCCAAAGAAGTTTTTCTTGAAAAAATCTTCAAAAGATAAATGAAATTGAAAATTCATTTGCCTTTCGGACTTTAGAGTTTTCAATGACTCTCTCAAGTCCCACAAAAGCCCCTATTACCTCATCCAGCTGAAACGACTCTCTTGCCCCAGCCTTGTTTTTTTTATAACCTCATTACATATGAGTTGTAATTCAAAGAAGATCCCAGCCCATCGAATTATAATTTTCCAGCATCCGATCGCAATAATGATAATAAATCCTCCTTTAAATCCTTTTTATAGATCGTAGTCGAATTCACTCTGTCATGTTCCATGGACACTCTTTTATACTTTTATGGATAAATTTTGGTGATCACTCGCACATCGGCGAATGACCGTTCTGAAACGATAGGGAGTGAATCGGTTGGGGACATCGAATCATAAAGGCTGAGTCCCGACTCGATTCAGGAATACGTTCCTCTATAGAGTTAGGACACTCGTATAGATTGTCGCGATAGAGCTATGCGAGCTCCAGAAACGAGAGAACCTTCCCCCGAAGAGAATGTGCCAAGGGAGATATGGCCTAAATCGAAAGAATTATAGCACCGTCGCATTTATATAACCGTACGTTATAGAATCTTTTACTTTTACGAAGCTTTTCGGAATCAGCGATCAGTCCATCTACCGGTGAAACAACTTTTTACTGTAGTCGCGTCGATTAAGTGTATCCGATAAACTAGCTGCCATCTATATATTTCTTGGACATATTTGGATTAAAATTGTCTGCAAGCGAATCAAGAGCATCGTTGCGTTTCAACGATATACACATAGAAATTTTTTTTTTCATTTTCACGCCGCAATTGCAGTACGAAAAAAAGGGTAAAAGCGAGGGAGTTTAATATTTGGTTTAATGGGAGATCGAGAGGGCTAAAGCGAGCGGTCGTACGGATTCACGACACTGTCTGACCCACGGATTATCTGCCTACAACTAAGAGCACCCAGTTGGGTTACTCCTTTTCTCTTTCTCTCTCTCTCTCTCTCTCTCTCTCGTCTGGTGGCACACTCGGCAAGTGAACCACTCTAGTCACGTCGTTGGATGAACCCGGAAAAAAGCATATAATACCGATCTGCCAGCTCGAGAAAGGGAGAGAGGAAAACAGCGGGAATACGAGGTGGGAATATATACCGGAAGCTAGAAAGAAAACGTGTTACTTGTAACTGGAGCAATCCACTTTCATCAGGAGAAAATGTGAGGAGGAAAAAAACAGTACGAGGAGAGACTTTAAAAAATATATAACTGAATGAAAAAAGAAATGTACCTTTTTTTTGTTCAACTTCAAATATAATTTCACACTCCAATCATCATTACAGGAAGTGACTAGTAAGCGTACGTTTTCACCTCACGTGACTTAAGGTAGTACAACCGCAAAACCGTGTTGAGACAGATTTTTTAAAAAATTTGCACAGGTATTTAATGTCATATAAAAACATGTGTTAAATTTAACAAAGCTTGACCATCTAGAAATCGAGATATTATATATTGAAAGTTGTTACTATTTCGAATCTCCTATAAGAGCCCATGTTAAAAGTAGCAATTTTTAAAAATTAATATCTAAATAACTACATGGTAAAATTTTGAATTTTAAACTTTTTAAATTTTGCGAACACGTTAACACAATGCTAGCGAAGATCTGTGCAGTTTTTGAATAAATTCTGTCTCAAAAAATTTCAACTGACGATTTTACATTTAGTTAACGCATAAGCACAAACTTTTGAATAGATTGTCTCGGTTGTACTACCTAAGACAAAACTAGGCTGAGACAGATTTTCTTAAAAATTTGCACAGATCTTCTTTAATGTCACATAAAAACATGTGTTAAATTTAACAAAGCTTGACCATCTAGAAATCGAGATATTATACATTGAAAGTCGTTGCTATTTCGAATCTCCCATAAGAGCCCATGTTAAAAGTAGCAATTTTTAAAAATTAATATTGCAAACACGTTAGCACAATGCTAGCGAATAAGATCTGTACAATTTTTGAATATATTCTGTCTCAAAAAATTGCAACTGATGATTTTACATCAAGTTAACGCATAAGGACTAACTTTTGAATAGTCTGTCTCGATTGTACTACCTTAAACCTAATCGAAAGAGTCCAAATAATTTTGAGGTACATTTTAGGGTCGTAAAACTTTCTTGCTTTTCTAAACGTCTCGGTGATTTAATTTAATTAGTCGTGTCGTTAAAAAATCGCGTGGTAGCACTGAGAGGAGCGAAAGTGAGATAATATCGCGGGGAGGGTTTGTATAGAAAAGAGCTCAGCAGACTGCGCTCTTGTTACACGCTGGGATGAAACGTCGTCGTCGACGTCGTTGTCGTTGTTGTCATTATTGTTGTTATTGTTGTTGCGCCACCGTCATAATCCGGCGGAAGGTAACCCAGGGGAAATTTAGCGTGGCACGGTAAAACCCTTGTTTCATACATACGCTCTAGGTCGTACACGCGAGATCCCGGACGAGGATCACATACAGATTGGGGGTGCGCGCAGAGCTGGGGAAAAAGTGCGAGGGATAGGCATCTCAAACCACCACCGCTATACAATCTCCAACCCCGTCGAGAAAGTCTTCCCTTCTTGCGTGACTCTTGACAAAATGAATCGCTAAAATTCATAGCCGCGATATGCATAAATTTGAAGCCCTTTCGTATCAATGCACCGACTTTCTTTTACAAATTTTTTTCATGAAATAACAATAGCGGTGATAAAAATCGATCAAGACCACCATGAAAAATTCTTAGACAAATCGCTCGTTTATAAATTCTCGTCTATATTTTTCGTCGACCTTGAAGTACGCGCCAATACGAGGACTTACCCTCGCTATTGGGGACTATTTCAGGGGTAAGATGCGGGAATAAACGATCGGAGGGAAAAAGAGCGTGAGAAATGGTGAAGGTGGAACGTGCTGGAAATTCGAGAAGGATCGAGGTGTCTCCGTTTTGTATACAGTTATAGTGAACGCGAATCGCTAAGGATGAACGAGGGAAAGGAATAAAAGACGAGATATAGAGCGTACGTACAGTTATTTTAGCGTACGTCGATCGTCACGTACATCGAGCTTCATGGTTTTAGCTCCTAATCTATGGTTATCGCGAGCACGAATCCGCATCTTAGTTTTCCAACGGATGAACATTCATCTGTTCTCGGTCTCACAATAAATCGCGACTACTTCGACAAGTGTACGGACATTGACGACGGTGTGTTATAAAAAAAACGATTATCGTCGATTTTCAACTTTTCTCAAATTTATCCTCAAAATAAAATTCTTGAAAGTTTTTATAGGAACTGAATCTTTGTATTTGTCATTCTGCAGCACATTCTCCATATTTTCACAGCCTTTGCTTGAATTTATATTGCTTCTTTGTCTTTTTTACCTGAAGTAATGGACTTTAAATTATCTGCACGAAAGGTTCAATAGCACGGTAGCAAAAGTAATATTTCGATAAGCACGAGGCGCATTTCAGGTGGCGACTATCCGATCAGTTTTTCGTGTTTCAGGACCGCCAACGCAAGTGAGCGCAGTTCTCGGCGGGACGGCTGAGCTACCGTGCGACATTCATCTGACGAATCGTGGAAACGACTCGGCCGTCCTCGTTGTCTGGTACAAAAACGACGTCGTCCCAATATACAGGTAAGAAAGTCTGTATACACTAAAAAAAATTAACTCGAAACATTTTTCACGGACGTGTAAAGGTTAATTTCTGTGAAATAAAGGTGCGAACGGTGGAAGGTCTCGAAACACATAAACTTGATTAAATTAAAGCAGAAAGTTAACGTCCTTGACACGTGTGCCACACGGAGCAATCAGAGAAATTTCATAAATACGAAATTCGCGTGAACAACGCGTTATTTTCCTCTTTTTTACTCTTGTCGTATATAAATTTGTCCTGCGTGAACGATGAGCCCGAAGTTGAATCAATTATGACAATTTGAAAGATCGTCAACGCTCGTTAGTAAATTGCTATTAATTATTCACTCGCGAAGATGATTTTCAAAATTGAGACCGGGGAAATTTGGAGAAAAATTGTCGAATTTTTTTTTTAACTGGTATGTACAATGTGTACTACAATACGTAAGTGGCAGGTTGAAAGCAGGGTATATGGGATGGATAGGACGCGGGGGAACGCCGGACAAGGCGTAACCGTGGCCCCCTGCCGGAGGTTGTGCCCGCAGGGCGTTGTAATAAGAGGCCGCGTGTCAACAGGTAATAGACGACAACCAGAGCCTCGCCAGCCCAGCTACCAAGTTTCCCACTTACTCCTCGCTTTAGCCTCGCTGCCCTCCATTACGGAGGATTTCGTGAGAAATACGACATGTTTTTCAGGACGCATTTATTCAAATACAAGATGTACGCCGATATAATTGTGACAGGATAATTAGACACGTCAACGCGCGATATATATTTAAAGAGACCGAATTAAAAAATGGATCCTTCGTAATCGTTGTTAAAGTTCAAGGCGCAATTCGTCGTTATCTGACAGAAGAAAAATGACACGAAGAAAAATTGAAAGCACGCTGAAATTCACTTTTATGCATTTAAAATGTGATTTTCCTCGTCGCAATTGAGAATTTATCCAGCTCTGTTTGACTCATTCACGTTTTGATCACGAAAATGAACCAACTTTTGCTGATTACATTATCGATAATTTTGTCGATGAGCTACAATAAAATTTTCCAGAGCACGTGTTTGTTCTATACTTATACTAAAGTCCGTAATTTGAAATGGAACTCTTGGATGGTGGTACAACGATAGGACATAATATCCGCCAGATGGCGGTGAAAAAGTGATTTTGGGTAATTGCTGGGCAATTGAGAGACAGTGACGTTCGTTTATTGAATTCGAGTGGAGGTGTTTTGAGGATGGGATTGTCGAGGACAGGCGCAGCAGGGAACATCATTGGATCATAGAAAAGAACGTTATGTGCTGACTACAGCAAGTTCAGGGCTTTTTCGTCCCGTTTTCATTCACTTGTATACGTGTCGCGTACTTACGTTTTACTGCTTTTGCGGCGGGCTCTCGAAGCAGCGACCCGGCTGGCGAACACTTCCGAGACATGCGCCGATCATGCAGAAACACACCTCGTCCTTTCGCATTACGGAGCAAACTTTCATGAATATTCAAAAGCCGTGCCGCCGGGAAATCGGCTCAGTAAAACAATAAAAACTTGCAGGCTACGTCCAGCGAGTATGCCCACTTCCACGTGCGTGTAAATGCATCAATGTACGTTCAAGAATTGTGCACGTGTACACCCGGGTTACAAAGATGTGTGTTTCATTATCCTCACGGTGCTTTTTTTTGCTTTCACGATAGCACACGTACGTCGCTATCATTTTTGCTCTTGTTTTTACCTTTCCCTTTGTCCTTAATATACAAGTTTTTGTCATTCCCATCCTACGCGGAGTTGCTAATCTTTTCAGTATATTTAAAAGCCCGGGACAAAAGAATAGTTTAAAAAACTCATGAATTTAGAAAAAGAAAGTGAAATGCGAGTCAGCTTCGCACGCTCAAAACCGTATAAAAGTATTGTTCAATCTGTACCACATAGAGATTTAACTATTTCTTGTTCGTATATACCGATTACGTCCTTTTTAAATTCTATTTTTAAAAAATATTTGTTACGTGTTTCATTAAATATGCTAAATACACAAATCTAGCGCCATTCTCTTCATTTTGCAAGAATCTTTAAAAATCACTTCTAATAAAGTTGATTTTATCAAGTTATAGTGAATTTGTCAACGAATATTAAGCCAAAAAAACTGATTTTTTGATAGTTTTTTGAATTTTTCAATATGAATTCTTGAATTCTGTCTCGAATAAGTAGCATTTTCGTTATTTACAGGAAATTTCCGATCGAACAAGGTCTTAAAATCGAAATTTAAAAATTTGAAAAATTTTGCGAATTTTTGAAGGTATACCCCTTTCCATTTTTTTCAAAAATCTTCAAGGCGTCATAACTTTTAAAAAAATTGATGAATTAACGTGATTCCAACGCCATTCGCTTAGTTTTGTAAAAATCTTTAAAAA
>JAPYYW010004074.1:0-12497 GCA_030522545.1 Cremastinae sp. A BG-2022a
CAATTCTTTCTGTTGCATCCATATAGATTCTGCATTTTTCTATCGCGATACCGTGAAATTTGAAGTAACCTCATAAGAACGCGTGCTAATTTGAAAATTCAATAACTTCTTAACGATTCTTCTAAATGTATTGAAATTCGGTAAGCATTGTATTTTTCATAAAGATGTAGTTGCTTGCCAAATTTCATGAAAATCTCTCTATTAAGGTACTTGATACTCACAAGTGGTTCGTCAGGCTGCCGCCTGAGTCCGACCATCCTGACAGCCTCCTGTCTCTCGTCGCTGGGCATAATTATTATTTTTTCGCTCTTTGGAATTTCCGGGGAGTTCCTGCGCTCGGCTACTGCGTCGTGAGTTTCGAGGAGAGCTTTCAGATGAAAGCTTTTCAACAGGCTCACCAATTCCCGGGCGTCACGATCTCGGCTATGTTTGTACTCGTGACAGATCTCGTCGATCGTGTCGCAGATCGACGAGCAGTAGGGCTCGATCGACTTTGGAGGACACTCCAATCTTTCCTGTAGCTGAAATCAACAAAATTATTCATTTTTATTAATATATACACACGATTTATGCAAAATGCATTTCAGGATAATATGCTCTTCGAGAAAATGCATTAAAATTTATTAACATTGAACTTTAGATAGGAATATCTTATTAACCCTTCATCTAATCGACTAAACACAAGAGATCATTTTTCAAAATCAGCCAATTTCCTACAAAAATATGTATTGCCCACATATTTTTCTGCTTACTACTTAGTGATTTGTGATGCAAAAATCATAATTTTTTTAATTTTTCCAACTCTGACCTCGAATATCTTTAAAATGGTGAGATTAACGAAAACTTTCCAAGAGAACTTTTTTGTAGAACGTTCAATTTTCTACAAAAAAATCCATTGCTTATTTTATTATGCTCACTGTTTAGTGAGTTATAAATAATGATGAACAATTTTTTTTTAATTGCTTAAACTTTGACCTCAAATATCTTTGAATTGGTAAGATTAACGAAAAATTCACAAGAGAACTTTTTTGTAGAGCGTACGTTTAATTTCCTACGAGAATATGTCTTTTATGTGACTGTACGTTTGATGTACAGCAAGATACGAATTTTTCTGTATGAGACTAATTAAAAAATGAAAATTGCGGTGCGAGAGTTGTTCTCATCAATATAAAGAGCTAATATTTGGTGAGAGTTCCTTAATAAATATATATATCAAATTTTTAATATCATTTACTATGCAACGATACATTTCCTATACAATTTATTTAAGGTAGTTCTATAGTTTTATCGATTATTTAGGATTTTGTTGAAAATTGGTACAGTCATTCTTTGATATATTACGCATGTGCGTACCAAATTTTAAGAGGTTTCGTCACGTAGAAATTGAGATATTTATTGTTAAAAATCCCTATTTTCAGTGCTCTCCCATAAGAGCCCGTGTTAAATATTGCAATTTTCAATCCTAAATATCTTTAAATCTAGATGGTGAACCTTCTTAAAATTTAGCTTAGCTCTTTACTGTACTTCAAAGAAGCTTCCTCAAGTTTTTTAAATATCCTAAGATTATGATTTTTTCAATTTTGAGTACGTTGTTCTTCAAACAATTTGCAACAACTTTTCTTAATCGACTTAAGCTAAAAAACCACACGGTATGGAGATAAATTGAAATAAAAACTTTTTATTTGACTGTACCTATAGAACTACCTTAAGAAATGCTGATGAGAAAGAATAAATTCAATTATTATTTGGTGTATCAATAAAATAATCGGTTCAATGATTTTTGGAAAAAAAATTAAAAAAAGTTGAATAAATTTTTTTCAATTAATCAATGTAGTATTTTTTTACATAATTGAATAATTAAGATTGGGATTCATGATAATTTTCAGACTTTTTTGTCGAAACTTATAACTTATAACTTCGTGAAAAATGGAGTAAAATGAACTTTTTTAAAGGTTTTTGTTATTAAGCATACTGTTTATAACAAAGATATTAAAAAATTTGTATAATAATATTGCTAAAAGATGTTTTGGTTTTAAAAATAAAACACGATATTTAATAAAATCATCTGTACTGATTGATTTTTAAAAGATAAACGTAAACATTTTTAAAACATCGCGTAAAAATCATTTAAGTCAAAATTTCTCCAGAATTAGAAAAAATTTGTAAGAAATTTGAAGCAAATGATTCTACGTTCTCTTTACACGTGTATACGGTCAAATATTTAAAAGTCCATCAGCCTACCTTAATGACAAAAATGAAAGTAAAAAATTTTTCTCTTATCACTCGGCCGAGCTAGAATGAAATTATCTTTCACTATTACGTAAAAAATGTCTTTATCATTATATTATACTTAAAAAAAATTATTGAAATTATTAAATTACATTATTTGTTCGATTTGACAACTTAGTTTTTTTCAACAATATATAGTATATTGTCAGATTACATTTATATTTATTTTATTTTTATTTTATTTCAGAAAAAAACTATATATGACAATCAAATTTTATGAGACAATTTCAATAAAACGTTATTCTCTGTGTTATGATGATATAGTTATAAATATCAGCGTATAATCATCAAAGTGTATAGTTTAATATTATTAAATATTAAATATAATTATATGTTATTAAATTTATAGTTTGATCCTTGAATATAATATTTCGTTTTTGTTTCCATGTTCATTGTTATCTTTGAACAATAAATTTTATGCAACCGATATGATTTGTTCAATATATTGATATAATTGAATATTAAATATGCATTTTTTTATTCCATGCATTAAGAGGCAAATTTTGCAGGGGAAAAACGAGGGCCCTTAACAAATTTTCTCAAATAATTATTGACACGTTTGTTAAATTACGTAAAAATGATTATACAATGATGATTATATTAATTTTACACTCAATTGTCGAAAATTAAACATGATTGTATGTTTATTTTCAAATTATTATGAAATTCCCTGCAATGACTACAATATAGTTACTATAATATTTAGTTCAATATATATTGAACTATATCAAGTATTAAGTTATTGAAATATAGTTTAATATTCTCGACGTAAAATACAGTTATATAACTATATAATTATATTCAGTTCAATAATATTAAATTATATTATTGAAATATTAATTATTATTATTATTATATTATTGTAATATAGATCAGTATTATTGACCAATATTACAATAATTAATTTCAATAATAATTAATAATCAATAATTCCAATAATACCATTGAACTATATATATTCCATGCGCAATATATTATTCAATACTACCGAAATAGATTTGAATGTCACCATTACCATTAGTATATATATAATTATCGAAATATATAAATAATAAAATTAATTTTATTATAAAAAGAAATTGTTATTTATAATGATATTGTTTGTAATTGGTTATAATAAAAAATGAAGATATGTGGAACGATGCTAAAAAATTGCATCGAAAAATTTTTGATTATTTTTGACTTGCACCGAAGAACTATTCTCGACGCGTGTGTGTTATTTTTGGCGAACGTTCTTTGTTTTTAAGGGAACAGGTGGTTCGAATTCGAACGTGTTTTTCGAGACGTGAGGCATTTTTTCAAAGAGTAACAAAATAACAGTAATAATGATAAATCATTTTCATTTTTTCTCCCTCTGTCTTTCTCTCTCTTATATATATATAAATATATATATATATATATATATATATATATATATAGGTGAGTCTGTTTCTCAGGCAGCTTGGCTTTCGGCCATGATGGAATCCGCGTTGAATCGAACGCGACACGAAAAATCGGGTCACCAGTCGAATTTACATTTTTTGAGAACAATATTCACTAAAAGATAAACTTTTTTGTTTTTGAATTAAATTAGAAAAAAAAAACGTAATTATGTACATCAATTTTACGTTAAAAAGAAACTCACTATTTCATAAACTGACACTCAATTAACCAAAATTTACAAAAAATTCCGTACGCTCACTCATAAAAGAAAAATAAAAAATTATTCACAAAATTATTAAACAAATTATTGTTATATTTTTCTTTATTGCACAATATCTTAAGTAAAATAGTTTCCAACGTGGAGTTCACAATGTCACAAGACAGCACTGAAACACGAACACTGTCACTGATAAATAATTCAATAAAAAAATTAACAAATAAACAAATAAGAAAAAAAAATTTAGGAAAAATTAAGATTTTTTTAAATTTATGAAAATCATAACATTTCATAGAATAATTTTGTCATAAATAAAAATTTAGTCCCACGGCGATTCGAGGATCAATAAAAAATTTTAAAAAATAGTAAATTTTTAGTGATGAATGAAAAAAAATTTCAAGTAATGTGTAATCGTTATTAAAAAAAAGGAAAAAAAAATTGGGAAGTGACACCGCGCCCACCTGGCACGACGCAACGTATTTTTCTCGCGATCGAGTCACCTTGTGTATTAAAAACGAATTAAGAAATACGCGTATTCACAAAAATATGCACGACCGAGAGAGGCAGAGAAGAAAAAATGAAAAATCGAGTTAAAAATTGTTTAAAAAAAAAAGAAAGACCGGGTTAAAAAATGAATGCTTATAGTTGAACGTGATTTTTAAAATATGAATTTTTACGTTTGGTCGCTGGAAGGCTTCTCGATGCCGTAGGTAGCGTCAGAAAACTGCCGCGCCTAACGAATCCCCTCGCTCGGCCTCGCGATCTCCCGTCTCGTTTTTTCCCCCACTTATCATCCGCGAGCGTTCTCTTTCACGAGAACAGGTGGGGAAACCCTTCCGGAACGATACTCAGTCATTTATGTTTTTTTTCTATACATTTTTTCACATTGTCCATTTTTTTCAATTTTTATTATTTTATATTAATCTTTCATTTTTAATATTTTTTTTGTTAAATATTTTTTAGTATATTTTTTATTATTTTGCATTAATTATATTTATATTATGTATTTTTTAAATTACCCATTTTTCATTTTTCTACATTTGTATTTTTTTTTCAGATTTTCAATTTTCTGTATTTTTCATTTTTTTTATATTCAATTTTTGTTTTCAATATTTTTTTGATTAAATATTTTCTATTATATTTTTATTATTGTACATTGTTGTATCTACATTATGTTTTTTTTTAAATTATATTTATATCATTCGACGTATTTTTTGTATATTATTTCTCATTTTCGATTTTTTGTACTTTTTTTGTTTATTGATTTTTGGTTTTTAATAATTTTTAAAAAAATATTTTCTACGATATATGAATATAGAAGTTTTATTTGCACAGCTTTACACATTTTTTACAAATTATGTATCTCGATTATTTACATTCTTTACATTTATCCGTTATACTTTAACTATATCTATATGTTTTTGCATACATCTTCTATTTTTCTTAGATATGTACATTAGCTATATTTTCTATTACATTTTTATTATTGTGCATTAATTGTATCTACATTATGTATTTTTTAATTATATTTATATATATACATAAAAATCTCGTGTTACGGTGTTTGCGGTCCTTCGAAACGTCTCGACCGATTTTTATGAAATTTTTTATGTATATTTGGTAGGTATGAGAATAGGTCGTAAAGTATATTTAATACTGCTACGTGATTAAAGTGTCCTTATTCAGAAAAATTTTTTCAATTTTTTGGACAAAAATTTTTTTTTGACAAAAATTTTTTTTTGTATTCTTGTTTGTTTACCCTCCTACCCCCACCCTCCCATTTTTTACTAACGATTTTAGTATTTTTGTATGAACGCTATCTGTCATTCCACAACATAAATAATTTCGTTTTGTTTGAAATACGACCGACGGTTAAATTATTTGAATATTGTTCATACAAAAATACTAAAATCGTGATTAAAATCGCTAGATATCGCTAATTGAATTTTTCAATTTCTTGAAATTTTTTAAATTCGAATTTAAAAGCTTATTCGATCGGAAATTTCTCGTATAGATAACGAAAAAAAAAAACGGATCGAAAAGTCAATTTTTTGATTTTTCAATATGAATTCTTCGATCCCGCCGGGAATAAGTAGCATTTTCGTTATCATCTACACGAAATTTTCAATCGAATAAGGTCTTGAAATCGAAAAATTTTTTTTTTTTAATTTTGTGAATTTTTGAAGGTGTGCATATATAAAAAAATATTGCATAAAAAATCATCTTAATTCTTTTTATATGCCTTTTCTATTTTACGTATGCGAGTATTTCGTCCTCGTTCGTGAGTCTCGAGCCAGCACGTGTTTCGACCTCTCGCGAGAAATGCCAGGGACGTGCCCAAAGATTTGCGTACATTGAATTTTTGTACATTTCCAATATTTTTTTTCATTATTTTTAAATTTATTTTAAAACATATGCACGTTATTTTAACATTTTATCACTATAATTGATTTTGTCAATATTTTATTGTAAATATTTTTTGTCAAACATTATTATTATTATTATTATTTTGTATTATTGAAACCTTTTTTAACGATAATAATAATAACGGTCAGTTATATTCAATGAATTAAAAATTTTTATTGTTTATTCATAGTCGATTTTAATACGCGTATATTTTTTAAAATTATTATCATTATTTATAATTAATGATATTGTTATTATACTTCTGATATTTATAATTAATAATATTTATTATTATTATCATTATTTATAATGAATTAGATTTAAAATTATATTTCTCATATTTATAATTAATAATATTCATTATTATTATTATCATTATTTATAATTAATGACTTTCTGTTACGTCGTTTCAATTTTAGTTGGCTTACTTATATTCCCTTAGGTATCGATTCCATTATACATTATATTCTTAGCATCCTGGACCCGACGAGTTCACTGAACAATTATTTAAAGATGGAAAAAAATCGAGTGGAAACCGCACAAAGGGGTCGACGTATGACTGGTTTTTTCATACTAGAGAAGAAACTGGAGAACGTTGCCACGGGTTCATATCACACATTGCACGCACGTAATAAAACTGTTGCGCTCGAAGAATATATGCATCGTATTCATGAGAAAATATTTATATGCATAATAATAATAATAATAAATTTAAAAAAAGATAAAAAATTGGATAAAAAATTAAATTAAAAAATTTCTACTTTTTTTAAAACTAATTTTTGTTAAAAAACTTTTCAAATATGGTTTGAAAACATTTAAAATATCTGACACTGTTCACCATCACTATTTATATGTATAAAGATTATTTTAAAAAAAACAAAAATTAGGATTAAAAATGATATTAAAAAATTTTTTACGTTTTATTACTTATTTTTGTTTAAAAAATTGTTTAATATTGTGGCAAACGCTATTAAATATCTACTAATGGTCATCAACACTATTTATATGTATTGTAATAATTTAAAAAAAGACAAAAATTCGAATAAAAAATTATGTTTAAAACATTTCTACGTTTTGTCATCAATTTTTGTTAAACATTTTTAAAAATATTGTTTCGAACAAATGTTTATCAATACTATTTACATGCATAATACTAATTTTTTAAGAATGACAAAAAATCATATGAAAAATTATGTTAAAGAAATTTCTACGTTTTGTCACTAATGTTTGTTAAAAAGTTTTTTAATATTGTGTGAAACCCTCTGAAATATCTGAAATGTTCCCCAACACTATATATGTCTATCAAATATAAATAATGAATGGTAGTAAAATAAATAAATAAAATTAAATGGATTAAACAAAGTAAAATAAGTAAATCATAAAATTAATTACAAGTAAGATTATACATTATTTGTTCTCCGACTCAATTTTATTAACACTCTTCATTCACCCTAAGACCGAATAATAGTAAAGCAAATAAAATACATTCATCATAGCAAAACGAAAAAATAGTATAAAATAAAAGTTATAAATTAGAATATCATTTTTTCTCTGTCTCAAACCGACATTCTTAAAATATTTTCAAACTATGTAAAAGAACGCGAATGAACAATTTCAATGAAAAATCAACGAAAAAAACAATTGTAATTCTACACGAAACGAAAACAGCACGAATGAACAATTTCGATGAAAAATCAATGAAAAAAAAAAAATTGTAATTCTACACGAAACGCCCCATACGGATTTAATAAAAAAATTTTTCCAGGCTATAAAAATGTGCGTAGGCGTGGATCGGGCTCAGAGTCGCGAATGTAAGTACAAATTTACTCTCCTGCGTTCGTTCATTCAACAATAATGATAATAATATAAATAATAATGATAATAATGGCAAAAATCATGATAATAATCGAAATAATGATGAAAAAAAAAAATGATCGGGCTAACGAAGTTCGTAATGTCGACTCGTGTCAAGTGGTGACTACGGGACAGTTGAATCACTCTCGTCCGCTCTTACTCACATATTACATCTCGTGTTGTTTTTTTTTTCGACCGCGACGATTTTTTTTGTTATTTTTTTTCGAGGGCGTCCCATTTCACGTACATGACCTCGTGTACTATTTCATCTCGCAGTATGCCACCCGACGGCAATTGTGACTATTTAACCCAGATTTTTGTCACCCTTTGTGCTTTTAATGCAATAAAATTTTTTTTCCTTATTTCTTGATTCATCGAAAAAAATTTCTATGGTGTTTTTTAAAATATTTCTCTCGGTGAATGAAGCATATTTTTGCAAGTAAATTTATCGTTAATTTTCAATCTATTCAAATTCTTCTTCTTCTTAACTGGGGAAATGCCTAGAGAAAAGATCACACAATGATCACTACACTGAGAAAAAATGTTGATTAAATCTACTAAAATTTTGTTGATTCAATAAATATTGGTTGAATCAATTTGAAATTTTGTTGATTCAACAAAATTTTAGTAGATTCAATCAACATTTTTTCTCAGTGTACGTTTAAGTCTAATTTATTTGCCTAAACCCAAACTCAAACTCAAACCCATATGCAAATTCAAATCAAAATTCAGCGAAATAAAACTGAATAAATAAATAAATTCATGAATCATAAAAACTATAGATGGTGTATAAAAAAATTATAACAAAATTACGAATATTTAATAAATATAAAATTTCAAAATTTCAATTGTTAATAACTTTTTAATGGGACGAGTCCGACTCCTGTTCTCTTTGCTATTGTATTATGGGATTCCTCTCACATAAACCCCCCCCCCCTCTTTTCCAACCCCAACTCTCGTGGGTTCATAAAGTAAACATTTACCTATCATTTTTTACATTTCCCATGACAGCTCATGTTATAAATGGAAAAAATTTTAGATATGAATCTAAATTTTTGAATGTACTATGACTTAAGGTAGTTACATATATCACAAAATTGTTGTCTTATGATTTTGTTGAAAACCTGCAAAAACCTTCTTTGATATAATGTGCAATTGTATATTACATTAAAGTTATTTCACTACGTATAAAGAACTGGAGATATTTATTGTCAAAAATTACTATTTTCTGTACTTCCCCATATGAGCACGTGTTAAATATTGGGATATTCATCTGTAAATATCTTGACTTCTGGGGAGTGGAACTGCTTGAAATTTTGCACAGTTCTTCAAAGTACATACAAGAAGTTTCCTTCATTAAAAAAAATCCTCAGATTTTGATTTTCCTAATTTTTATACATACGTAACCAATACAGGCAACCTTGGATGCCCTTCAATTTTGAGTATGCTATTCATTAATCAATTTGTAACAACTTAATAAACTTATACTAAAAAACTACATGGTAAGGAGATAAACTGAGATAAAACTTTTTCATTTGACTGTACTGATAGAACTATCTTAAAAATTTTCAAGTAATAAGTTTTTTTATTGACTTTTCTGATTGTATTAGCTTAAAGTTAAGAGAGAGGGACGAAGTAATGGGCTACTCGAAAAAAAAGTAAAGTAAAAGTCATTTCTCCTTTTCAATTGATGATTAAGATATATAGGAGTTGCATGAAAATCGTTTGGGACAGAATTTTTTAAGGTAGTTCTATAGTTTTATTGATTATTTAGGAATTTGTTAAAAATTTGTACAGTCACTCTTCGATACGTTACGTATATGCGTACCAAATTTTAAGAGGTTTTACCACGTAGAAATTGAGATATTTATTGTTAAAAATCCCTATTTTCAGTGCTCTCCCATAAGCCTGTGTTAAATATTGCCATTTTCAATTCTAAATATCTTGAAATCTAGATGGTGAACCTTCCTAAAATTTAGCATAGCTCTTTATTGTACTTCAAAGAAGCTTCCTTAAGGTTTAAAAAAAAATCCTAACATTATGATTTTTTTAATTTTCATACATACGTAGCAAGTACAAGTCACCTTGGATGACCTCGAATTGTGAGTATATTGTTCTTGAAACAATTTGCAACAATTTTTCTTAATAAACTTAAGCTCTAAAACCACATGGTATAAATTGAAATAAAAACTTTTGATTTGACTGTACCCATAGAACCATCTTAAAAATTTGCACAAATGTTCTTTGAGGTCATGTCGAAATGTATGTCAAATTTAATGAAGCATCACCATCTGGTAATCGAGATATCAATTGTTGAAAGTCGTCGCATTTTTTGATCTCTCATAAGAGCCCATGTTAAAAGTGACAATTTTTAAGAATAAATATCTCGATAACGACATGATCAAGTCTATTTAAATTTCGCACACATGTTAACATGATAGTAGAAATTTTGAAAAAATCCTGTCTCAAAAAATTCAAGCGATGGTTTTACATTTAGTTAACACGTACAGCCAAATTTTTGAATAGACTGTCACGCGACTCATACCTTAAGCAAAAATTATTTCCGCAATTAAATTCGGACGATATAGGCAGAGTACCCAATAAAAGAGCATGTTTTCAGTCTCGTTGTATCAAAGTCATCTTATCGACGACGAACTGAGAAGCCATGTTCAATAAGCTTATACTCGTTCTTGTTTTTGTTGTTTCTGTTGCAACGGTAAGTTAAATAATCATTTAATATTCAATATTTATTTATTGTCACGTCAGAAAATATACGTTTTTAAATGTTATTAAATATTGTGCAACAAATAATTAATTCACTTTCTTTTTCGATTGGTTCAAAAGATTTTTTTTAATACCAAATATATAAACATAATGTTATTTATACAATTAAGTTTGTTATTCAAAGTTTATTGGGTCACGTTTTTTAAATAATATTAATAGTGCTTACATATGTAATAAAATACTTGCTTTGTATAATTTGTTATTCAAAATGCAAATATTGTAGTTATTGATTTAAAAATAAAAGAAATAATGAAAAATTTGACGTTTTATTCATTTTATAGGTGACTGAGTATAAAATTTTATAAATTTAGTGTGTGGACGTATTAATAAAATTGACCATTAATCGATTTTTATTATCAATTTTAAGTAAGTTTTTTTTTCAAAACTAAAGGTAGCCTGCTATCCCGAGCCGATAAAAAAAGTTTCACTACAATCAAAGGATTATAGAAAAGATTGCATAGCGAGTGCACACAAAATCCATACGAAATTGATTCGTATTTACCATGATCTTAAAGATCAGGAAAAGAACCGAGGCATGCATGACGTAAGTAGAAATCTTAAAAAATGTATTGAATACACATTTTTCATAAAAAAATTAATAAATAAATGAGTAATTTATTGAATTTGGTCTCTAATAGCAATTGTTCAAAGTTCTCAAACAAAGAGCCAACGAATTTAATGATCTGATAAAGTCTATCAGTCATGGTAAACCCATGCTATCCATGAAAATCCCTGCTGAGACTATTGAAGGCGTTAAACTTCAATGCAGCGAAGATGTAAGTTTTTAACAAAAAACAAACTTAATTATAGTTTTCCGAAAACTATTTTATTACAACTAAAGAAATCAAATATGTATACGATATGTTATAAAACTCATGCAAAAATGAATTTTTTGATAATTTAATTATCAAATCGAATTTTATTTATCAAATTTTATTAATTTTATTTGTAGATTACTAAAAAAGTCGTAGACATCGTTAAAGCAGTTAAAGACGAGTTCCACCGGATTGTACCCAAAGAAAAACTCTAGGATCAGTTTGAGCGTTGGCTCATCTCCTCATCGTCACTTTTCGTTTTGACAATCACATCAGAATATTTATTTCGTCGTTCAACCATGAGAAATAAACGTTTTTGACTTATTCACATTGTTATTGGAATTTATTGAAATATATATCTCATGAAAAATATACTATATGTATACTAGCAGATTATAGTGGCTCGCGATAATCGTGAAATTTACGTATTTACAAAAATTGTTTCAGCGGTCCACTGAACGGTATAAAAGTTGGTGTATAACTAATCACTCTCTGGTGGTGAGTTACAACAGAATGAATGTCGCGAAAATTCTATAGGTACAGTCAAATCAAAAGTTTTTATATCTCAATTTATCTCCATACCATGTGGTTTTAGAGCTTAAGGTGATATGATGGTCATGGCAGTAAAACGACAAATTTTCGACTCAGTTTTTCTCATGGACAAAGTGGTTTGCGAGTAAAAGTTCATTAAGAAAAGTTGTTCCAAATTG